>JACXGM010005571.1:0-34830 GCA_016801145.1 Umbra pygmaea | reverse complement strand
CTTTTAGAGAAATTTTGGATTTGAGCTCTCTACACCTATAGAAGCACTACTACAGTGCTCGAATTAGCAGGACACTGGCCCTGTCCTGCTAATCCCAAATGTCCCCCTAGTGTGGCGTGTATTCATACCAAATGTCCTCTTAAACCACAAAAACCAACACACACACACACACACACACACACACACACACACACACACAGTGTAAAGATTATTTACAGTTGGAGATTGGCTTCTATCATTAATTGTCTTCTATAATTCTATAATGTTCTTCAATCTACCAGGTAAATAGCAAGTCAGCTAACATGTGAAATGGATTGCAGTGAGGGTTGACAGCTGTATAAGTTCACCATTTACACAAACTAATCTGCAACCTTTTGTCACTTTACTCCCAAGATCGGCACAAACAAGTGCTTTTAGATGGTAAACCGACACAAACACTCTGCCACCTTGCTACAGTAGCGTCTCTCATTGACTCCAATTCAAACAGCTGCAAACACTGGTTGATGTTACTGTAGCTAGCAACAAAAACAAAGACTGGCATTATATAAATAATGTGAATGTGTTTTATAAATGTGTTTTTACGGTACAAGTGAAGGAATGTCTAACATATCCAGAGCCATTGAGAGAAGAGTTGCAAAACTCTTTGATCTCGATAGCGGGGTGGTCATGTGGTTCATGTAAGCCTGTATAGTTCCAAAAACATGCCATGCTGTCATGTTCTTCTATGGGACTGACAGCAGTGATTGTGATATTGAATGGTAAATATAAAAGAAAACACATACCCAAGTAATCATTTGACAGTTATTGCATTATTGCATATTTGTAAATGTCAGTTTTACATTTGGAGTGGTAGGGTGACAACTGAAAGCTATGTATAAGTATTACTTAGAGGCATGGGTAGCACTAGGCTACTGGCTATAGTGGCTTTACCTTAACCTTTACATTACTACATCTCTGTTTTGAAATGAAAGACGATTCAATATGTTCTTTTTTGCGCAACTGGACTATTGGATTTTCCTTGATTTTGCTTGTAATTCCAATTCACTTACCTGTTGTCAGAGAGCCACTGAGAAAGCAGAGTAGCAACAGTCCATTCAGCATTTAGTGTCCAGCCTACTTCTTCTGACGAGGCATGAGTTGACCACACAACCATGATAATTTTAAGACTAAGTCATACAAAAAGTATCAAATATATTAAAGAATAACAACTCATTATGCTTGGATGAATGAAAGAATGTTTTTTATTAAACAATGCCACCATCAGCAGCAGTTGGCACCACCATTCTTTGCCAGCAACAGCCAGCTCAAGCAGCCATCGCCTCCAGTAGCCGCCACCAGCAGCAGCCACCACCTGCAGCAGAGTGAAAATAAGCAGACAAGCCCTTGAATAGCCTGTAGGTCAATGCGTTTCCTCACACATGTCCAAATTGCTGCCAAGTTGGAGAAGGGGTGGACAGAAGCTCACATTTTGGCCAGTGTCTCTTGGTTTACACAAAAATGTCACTGTGAAATTTGGGGAAGGAAATAGTCACACTACTGTCTGTGTAATAAACATTTTAAAGCTCATTATGGCTTATGATATTTTTTGTGTGGAATAATTGATATTTATATACATGTATGTAATCCAACTGCCCTTTCAAGGGTATAATTAAACAGGACCTAATTTCTACTACACACAGTACTCAGTTGACTAGCTAACACTGTCAGGTTCAACAGATAAAACCTAAATAAACCTAAAATGAAAAATGTCCTCAATCAACTTTAATGATCCTAGTAATCCAACATCAATAACTAACTAAATAGAAATTTAAATAAATAATTATGCTGTGCACATACAAATAAATATAAGTATATGCATCTGATATAAAATAGAGAGTTGACAATTCAAAAGAGGTAGCTATTTAATCAATTTACCCCTGGAGATACCTTCACAGCTGACGGGTCGAGCTAACAAACTAGCAGGCAATCGGTCGTCTACCAAGATAGAAATGTATATAATTACGCAGTATATACATCACAAAGGGCCTCTGAAAAAATATAGACAGTTGAAAATTCAAAAGAGGTAGCTACTTTATCAACTTACCTCAGAAGTTACTTGATGGCCAGCAATTGAAATTAATGTTGTCCAACGCCGTAGAATGGATTTTTGGAACTATTCGTGGCTGCATACCCCAGAAGTGGGCGGCAAAAAGAGTACAACTGTCACGAATCCCACGGTGTAATCGTTAATAGAGACAGGAGCAAAGGAGTTTGTGCTAATGCGATAGCGTTTATTTCCTCATACATAGAATAACAAAATAATACTGCCACGTGGGGCTTACCAAGAAATACCATAACATACACTGGAACGCGTAACAGGAACACATTGACTGACAAGAGACAAGGGGAGAACAACCAGGTTGAATACTAAGACACACTAATTGCTAACTCAAGACATCTGTGACGAAAACAATAACGTGACTAAGAATCCATACAAAACCAATGACAAGAACTAGACACAAGAGGGAGGCATAATCACACATACAGAGGAATCACAGAGACAATACATGAAAACAAACCCATTCCCAGTGAACACCCAGCCCACCTACAGGGCTGGATGTGACAGAATCCCCCCTCAAAAGCCCACCGCACCGAGTGGGGCAACAGAGAACCAGAGGCCGTGGGGGAAAACAGAGGGTCCCGGGTCATAGGGGACAGAAAGGGGCCCCGGGTCAGGAGGGACGGTAAGGTGCCCTGGGTCAGAAGGGACAGAGAGGGGCCCGGGGTCAGGAGGGACAGAGAGGGGCCCTGGGTCACGAGGGACAGAGAGGGGCCCGGGGTCAGGGGCAGGCATAGTCACAGGGACAGGGGTAGGCAATGTCACTGGGACAGGCAGGGGGTCAGGGAGCCTGTGGACAGGCAGACCAGGAGGGCTCAGGACAGGCAGGTCAGGAGACCAAAGAACAGGCAGTTCTGGAGGCCCGGGGACAGGCAGTTCAAGGGGCCCAGGTAAAGGCAGTTCAGGCAGCCCGAGCAAAGGCAGTACTGGCAGCCCGGGCAAAGGCAGCTCAGGCGGCAAGGGGAAAGGCAGGTCAGGGGGGCGGAGGAAAGGCAGGTCAGGCGGCCAGGGCGGCAGGGTGTCTGGGAGCTCAGGTGGAGATGTCAGCACGTGGGGTCCTGACGGCGGTCCGGCTGTCAGCGACGGGGGGTCCTGACAGGACGGTCAGCGACGGGGGTCCTGACGGGACTGTCAGCGACGGGGGTCCTGACGGGACGTCAACGACGGGGGTCCGGAGATCAGCGGCGGCTGAGAGGGGGTCCGGAGATCAGCGGCGGCTGAGACGGGGGTCCGGAGATCAGCGGCGGCTGAGACGGGGGTCCGGAGATCAGCGGTGGCTGAGACGGGGTTCCGGAGATCAGCGGCGGCTGAGACGGGGGTCCCGACTCTTCCCAGGAGGCGTCATCGCCAAACCCTGGTGGCGGAGGGAGGAGCAGGACTTCCAAGCCGGTGGCAAGGAGGGGCCCAGGCTGTTGGCAGACTGCTGTAGGCTCAGGTGGTGGGCAGACTGCAGCCGGAGGCTCTAGCGGTGGGCAGACTGCAGCCGGAGGCTCAGGCGGTGGGCAGTCTGCAGGAGGCAGCTGTCGCAACCCCACATAGCCCCCCCTGAAAAGTGACTTGGGGAGACAGTCCACCACAGGGAGCGGGAAACCCCTTATAAGGGCTGGCATCTCCTCATGCCTGGCATCGCTCTCATGCCTGGGGAGGTCGGCCATCTTGGAAGGGGTGCCACGTAGGAGGGCCGGCATCTCCTCCTCCTCACTGTCATACCACTGGGGAACTGGGTTGGCAACTGGGGCAGTAACTGGGGCCATTACAGGTACCCTAACTGGGGCAGAAACACATGCCCTAACTGGAGCAGAAACACGTGCCCTAACAGGGGAAGAAATACGTGCCCTAGGGGCAGACACTGTAGCTCTAGGGGAACCAATAAAGGGGTAGCCAGCCTGAGAGCTAGCAGGGTAGCTACATAAACTAGCCTGAGAGCTAGTGGGGCTAGCATAGTAAGTGGGAAGGCTAGGGAAGGAGTCACCGTTCAGACGGGGGGCCCAGTGAATAGGACCACACTCCGACCTGTGAGTTGGGAGTTGAGGTTGGTGACCGGTTCCACTGGGACAGAGAGGATGACAGCGTTGCCGCGCCCATCTCCCGAAACGGGGTAAGGCACATGCCGTCTTGCTGGGCATCATGAAGGCACTGTCGGAGGTGCTCCCCGTACAAAGGCTCCTTAGCATCCAGCCCACAGAAACGCTGAGTTCCCAGCCATACCTCCAAACACCGGCGATTCCATACCTCCTCCTCGCTTCCACCACTGCTCCTTCGCTGTCTCATTTTTTAAGGTCAGTCAATCTGTCACGAATCCCACGGTGTAATCGTTAATAGAGACAGGAGCAAAGGAGTTTGTGCTAATGCGATAGCGTTTATTTCCTCATACATAGAATAACAAAATAATACTTCCACGTGGGGCTTACCAAAAAATACCATAACATACACTGGAACGCGTAACAGGAACACATTGACTGACGAGAGACAAGGGGAGAACAACCAGGTTAAATACTAAGACACACTAATTGCTAACTCAAGACATCTGTGACGAAAACAATAACGTGACTAAGAATCCATACAAAACCAATGACAAGAACTAGACACAAGAGGGAGGCATAATCACACATACAGAGGAATCACAGAGACAATACATGAGACAATACACTTTCTTAGAACTACTTACTGGATCTCAGTCACCAACAACAATTTCCAAACATGCAGTGTACCTGTATCAACTACTGGAATGGAAGTGGATCAAACCATTGTGAGAAAAAGGGCAGGGGGTTGCAATCTTTTGAAACTTAAAAATGTGCTTTTAAGTGTAAATTTTCAGCACAATTGCTTTCATTGCCTATTATTAATATTATTGAAATTACATAGTTATAAATACAGAATATATTGGGGGGACAAATCCTATTTTTTCCTGGATTAAAGTGTCCCCCTTATCGCCTGCAGGATTTCTGCCTATGGTTGGTAGAGTGGACAGGGGACGTGTTGCTAGCCAGCTAGGATTCACACTCAGGGGATAATTGTCAGTGTCCCCCTCAACTTCCTCCTCTTCTGCTCCAGAAGGTTCCATCTCCCATCTGATTATGCCCACCTCCTTCATAGCGCCATCCAACCAGTTCCGCTGTTCCTGGCTTTTATACCCCCCCCAAAATAAGTTGTTGGAGAAACTAAGGCAGCATGCCCCAGTTTCCCTGTCCCTCGTGGGTGGGGCTAGCTGGTCCATGCCTGTGGCGAGAGGTTCGCCTACCTCCTATGCCTGTAACTACTGTCTTCGGGCCCACAGAGCCTTCCCACCCCCAGTGTTCATAGGATAGTGGGTATAGCTCCTGGATGGTTGGATGCTATCGAGGGCAACTAGCATGATATTGTCCAGCTCCTTATAGAAGGTGTCCTCCCCTACCAATTTCATAATCGGCTCCTGCCTCGTGCCTTCTCCTTTGCCGTCTCCACTCCGATTTAGGTTGGTCATTCTGTAACGATCGGTGTAGAGGTGAGGGAGGAATGGAGACATGCAAAGGAGTTTGAAGAATAAATCAAACTGTGTTTAATTCAAAAACACACAGTGGTAAAGGAGCATTGATGGAACATACTTGAAATTGAACATAACACACTGAACACAGACCTACATAAAACAATGACAAACATCTTACACCATGGATACTCATTCTTGCTCCTGCGAGCCGCCATTCCGTAGCTTCATTCCAATTCCAGTTGTGACTAACCTAAGTTAGCATCTCATCCTAGTGATTATTAGCATAATCTGTGCTAAATTTGGTTTGGAACAAATGGCGTCTCGCAGGAGCAGTAATGAGTATTCCTGTCTTACACCAACAAAACCAGAACCTAAATACAGTGCCTTGCAAAAGTATTCGGCCCCCTAGAACATTTCAGCCTTTTGCCACATTTCAGGCTTTAGACATAACTGTAATTTTTTGTAAAGAAGCAACAACAAGTGGGACACAATCATGAAGTGGAACGAAATATATTGGATATTTCAAAGTTTTTTAACAAATATAAAACTGACAAATTGGGCGAGCAAAATTATTCAGCCCCTTTACTTTCAGTGCAGCAAACTCTCTACAGAAGTTCAGTGAGGATCTCTGAATGATCCAATGTTGACCTAAATGACTAATGATGATAAATAGAATTCACCTGTGTGTAATCAAGTCTCTGTATGAATGCACCTGCTCTGTGATAGTCTCAGAGG
Organism: Umbra pygmaea; assembly: GCA_016801145.1. Lineage (NCBI taxonomy): Eukaryota > Metazoa > Chordata > Actinopteri > Esociformes > Umbridae > Umbra > Umbra pygmaea. Next base: position 28,531 of record JACXGM010005571.1, on the reverse strand, counting down.
TCTGTTGAAAGCACAGAGAGCATCATGAAGAACAAGGAACACACCAGGCAGGTCCAAGATACTGTTTTGGAGAAGTTTAAAACCGGATTTGGATACACAAAGATTTCCCAAGCTTTAAACATCCAAATAAGCACTGTGCAAGCTATAATATTGAAATGGAAGCAGAATCAGACCACTGCAAATCTACCAAGACCCGGCCGTCCCTCTAAACTTTCAGCTCATACAAGGAGAAGACTGATCAGAGATGCAGCCAAGAGGCCCATGATCACTCTGGATGAACTGCAGAGATCTACAGCTGAGGTGGGCGAGTCTGTCCATAGGACAACAATCAGGGCCGTTTGAAGGAATTTGGGGGCCCCAAGCAAAATGGACATGGACGCCCCCCAACTCTTCACCCTGAACGCAAAACCTACAGGAACCACAGCATAGCCATAAAGTTTAAAGCTACACTGTGTATTTCTTTGAGTTGATTCTTAGCAAAAAACCCTTTGTTCTTTCAAAAATATGTGCTAATTCATGTGTCACTACTTCCACCAAATAATCAAAGTATATTCGTTAGCATAGAATCTTCCATTCGCAATACATACAATGGTGCCGCTCGAATTGTGGCAGCCATGTTACGCCTCCATCTTTGAAAATACATTAGCCAAAGAGGGACATACCTGGAAATTCGAGCTCGGTCTTTCGCGCTTTTACACTAGTGGCACCGTGACGAATGCCAGGGGGAAATTACTCACAACTTTAAAATTTCAAAGTCTGTTGAAGATGTAAGATTATGCCTTTTCTCAAGGACATGTAATGGCAGCACTGGCCCAAGCTGTACAGTAGGCAAGAACATTCGCCTGGCAACACAAACTCGGATTTTCGGTTTCAAAATAATAGCGCTTGTTGTTCATTGCAATAATCATTGTTTATTCGTTGCTTAGGTAGTGTCCATGTTCATGTTTTGCTAAAATTAGTATTCTGTTGGAATAAAACAGAGTTTTAAGTTCACCCACACTTTATATAAATAAAAAAAGGTTTACAGTAAACTGAAGTGCAATATTAAAGTAAACATAAACTGCTGTTGCATAAACTGTGCATAAAAAAATGTTTAAAGTGCAAATACATAAAAAACATGTATAATGAAATGTTTACTAATTATACGTTTTGCTGTAAATGAACAGTTTATGGTAACACACATTATATCTATCATGTAATATATTAGGTATCGGGTAATGATTAAAAATGTTTAAACCTTTAGGAAACCATTTTCAATACATCTATAAACATTACATAGATAGACGGACCAGATATTCCTAACACTTTGTTAAGGGTAACTAATGCTTAAAAACATCCCAAGCTAATGTTTGATGCACAGAATTTATTGTGTTGTTTTCCTAACCCCCATTTGGTAAATAGATTATCATGGTGGAATAGTTAGTATAACATGCTAACGTTATGCCAATTTCATCAAAACAAAAATTTCATTACAAAACTATAGCAATGTCATGTCATTAAATACGATAAACAGTGATTCTGGAACAGATCTGCGTCTTCCCTACCCCGTGAAAAACATATTACAGTAGTATGTAACCATCCGTTCGAAAAAAAGTTGCACTAACTGTTCGTTACAAGCAGCATTTGCCCTCAGGTAACGTTACCTAACATAAACATATTTTTGCTAGCTTACCGGCTGCAAAATTACACCAAGACAATTAGAGCTATTTTATCCAGTGTAATTTATCACTTACCACTATCTAGTTTCTTTCTTATCCTCCTCTTCCTTTCTCTTTTTTCTTTTCTGGCTTCCTGAATCATAATTTCGATTCCTGATGACTGCCGACCAAGAAGGTTTTGCATTTTGCCGGCAGCAGAGATCACGAGAGGGGCCCCTTGAGGGGGATCCCGATAACAGTGGCATTGCACTTTACTGCATTGACTATCAAAGGGGCGCTCACACAGTTTGTCATTGCATTTTATTCTTGACCAGTCATTGTCTTGGGGCCCCAGGCCAGCTCGGGGCCCCAAGCAATTGCTTGGTTTGCTTGCTTTGTCGCGATGGGCCTGACAACAATCAATCGCATACTGCACAAATCTGGCTTTTATGGAAGAGTGGCAAGATGAAAGCCATTTCTGAAAGATATCCATAAAATGTGTTGTTTAAAGTTTGCCACAAGCCACCTGGGAGACACACCAAACATGTAGAAGAAGGTGCTCTGGTCAGATGAAACCAAAATCAAACTTTTTGGCAACAATGCAAAACGATATGTTTGGCGTAAAAGCAACACCGCTCATCACCTTGAACACACCATCCCCACTGTCAAACATGGTGGTGGCAGCATCATGGTTTGGACCTGCTTCTCTTCAGCAGGGACAGGGAAGATGGCTAAAATTGATGGGAAGATGGATGGAGCCAAATACCGGACCATTCTGGAAGAATGGAGTCTGCAAAAGACCTGAGACTGGGAAGGAGATTTGTCTTCCAACAAGACAATGATCCAAAACATAAACCAAAATCTACAATGGAATGGTTCACAAATAAACATATCCAGGTGTTAAAATGGCCAAGTCAAAGTCCAGACCTGAATCCAATCAAGAATCTGTAAAAAGAACTGAAAACTGCTGTTCACAAATGCTCTCCATTTAACCTCACTGAGCTCGAGCGGTTTTGCAAGGAGGAATGGGCAAAAATTTCAGTCTCTCGATGTGCAAAACTGATTGAGACATACCCCAAGCGACTTACAGCTGTAATCGCAACAAAAGGTGGCGCTACAAAGTATTAACTTAAGGGGGCTGAATAATATTGCACACCCAATTTTTCAGTTCTTTATTTATTAAAAATGTTTGAAATATCCAATAAATTTTGTTCCACTTCATGATTGTGTCCCACTTGTTGTTCATTCTTCACAAAAAATTACAGTTTCATATCTTTATGTTTGAAGCCTGAAATGTGGCAAAAGGTCGAAAAGTTCAAAGGGGCCGAATACTTTCGCAAGGCACTGTAATTAGAAAGTTTATGCGTGAACACCTTATACACAAACATCAACCGGTGTCTGGTCCTTGTGGAAACCAGAGTCCCAGCCAACAGAAATGTACAAATTACAATTATGTGTGCAGAAGTATTTGCACCAGTAATAAAATGAGGTGCTGCATGATTGCATCTGGAGGAATTAACATTGAGGCTGACATGTATAAAGTCAGGGCCATAAATAATTGGACATTGATATATTATTTCAGCTCTGTCTACCGCATATTGAAGTTGAAATGAAAACAAATATAACATGAAAATGCAGATTTTCAGATGTAATTTTGGGTATTTTAATCCAAATTGGATGAACAATTTAGGAATTACAGCACATGGCCTTTACTCATTATAGAAACACACACGTGGGGCACAAGTGCCTGTATGTTTGGAGATATATTGTTTTTCTTAAATAAAATGTCACAGGAATAATAACATTAGCACCATCAATCCATAAATGTCGTCAGTTTTCAAATCAGAAATCTGCTCACCTATGCACCGAACAAAGATTTTGCCTAATCAGGTTAGAGTCTGACACCAAAGTGTAGTCACGTTGACTAAATGTGACACATTGTGGCAAAAAAGTTGTCTATTTGTCCCATGAATCAAGTGCCAATTTACAACTTTCGTATATTGGCCCAACATTTAAAATGGTAATCAAAACTGCATCTGGTTTCGATAGGGATTCCCCTGAGAGAAATTGGTGAGAGTGTGTACTTAGGGAGTCAACTTTGTCCAGCCGCTGTGTACTTGAGGACCAAAACAGCAATGTACTGTATCATGGATTAATTACAGCTGACTGACTAATCAACAAATAATAATGATACAGGATAAATTGTAGAACAGTATTAATCAAAATTTTAATTAATTTGAAGGAAAAAGGCTGAATGATATTTATAAAAAACTGCAGTTATGGTTGCTTTGGTTGTTAACAGCCTTGTTGCTATTGAAGTCATTTGACTGTAGAATAATAAAGATCTCTGAAAGTTATTCAAGGTGAGAAATACATGAATAAAAAGGATAGGCCAAGGGACAATAAACTGTCTTGAGTATGGGAACTAGTCCTCAGCTTTAGGATTCATACTCAAAACAAGAAGTTACTATGGTGACCACTTACGTCATTCTATAGTGGTTACCATGGACTTTATGACGTCAACGACCCTGTGAAATGCTTAGGAAACCCCGGAGTGTTGTTACCATAGATACTGGCGGGGGAGGGGTGGGGTTTAGAGGAAGCGGAAGTGTCAGAGCAGGCGGAAGTGGTACTGCCCTTAATATCCCGAGCAACGAACGGAGGACAGCTTCATACTCCCATCGTTCAGAGAAAAAAAGCAGGATTCAATATACATTCTAAATGTGAGTTCACTTGCATAAGGTCGATTAGAGTATTTTCTCATTGGTAAGATAGATAATGTTAGGCTTATAATAACCCAACAATGGCTCCAATCGCTATCTATGGCGGAAGGTGCCTATTGTGGTTTGGGGCTGGGTACAAGGACTTAGGCCAAGACGTGTGATTGAATAGTGAGGTATAGCTCACAAGCTTGGATTTAGGTTGTTGTAGACCACATAGGGAGTTGCCATGGAAAATATGACTCTAAAATCCAAAATAGTTTCAGGAGACTGAAAAAACATATTTTTGGCAGGCTACTGTCCTGCCTGGTCGTCGTGAAATCAAGATACCTTACCAGTGCTAACACGCTAATGTATGATATGTGCTAGTTACTTACCTATGTTATAATCAGAGAATAATATACATGCCTGTATGGTTTGTGAACAATAACCTATACACCATGGTCGTAGCTATGATTTAAATGACATTTACGTGTTCATCTAATTTGTACCTTTCAGTAACGGTAACTGATTCTAATCGTATTGCTAACGTAAGCTAGCTGGTTTGCTAACGTTTCTTTCCGTCTTAAAATTCCGCAAGGGAATGCGACAGAGGGCGTAACTAGCCAGACAACTAACATTACCGTTATTTAGCTACTGTACCTGGCTAACTACTGTGCTTCTGGACCAGAATCTGGAAAGCAAGCCAACGCTAGTAACGATGTTACTTACAGTACCAATTTTGTAGCGCAATGCCGCAGTATTTCCGCCATGGATGTTACTCATTAAATCAATGAAACAGGTTGTCATAGCTTACGATTTGCGAAAGATTTGTTTATGGTCATAATATTGCATTGAAGGAGTATAGCTATCAATGTCAATAGCTTGTGTTTGTAGTCTTGAAATAAGGTCAAGATCGCTGGGTAATATTGAGAACAGATTGAATTCAGACATTTCGTTATCATTTGTTTTTAAAGATTCCCTAATGCCTTCGCTAGCTAGCTAGTACTGTATTCCAGTAAGTAAACAAAGCCGAACTGTCTAGTGATGGCCAGTCAGTTATCTGAAATCAGTCGAATAATAAGATTCAAACATACATTAAGTTAACCCTGTTGCGTTGTCACTGAGTATTCTTTTAAATTTACATTTGGCCAGCAAGACATTTTAAAACATTCATTTTTGACTTGAGGTTCACGACAGTATCAAAAAGTGGAACAGTCCGTATTTATTATAATGGACTACAGTTCAAAGAAGGAGGCAATGCACATAATATTGGACATGGTATATACCCATGGTGTTCTTTTATAACACTTGATATGTACTATTTCCTTGTCCCTTGTGGCCCACAAATGGTCCATTTTATACTGTGTGATAATCTTTTACTCTGACATTTCAGTATATAACTTAATCTACCAGTTACAATTGGAAAAATCATACAGAAATAACTACTGAAAGGTTTTTTGTTGACATAATCTGCTTTTATTATTCAAATTAAACATATACCCTGTTTGAAAACGGAGTAATTTACCCTAATGGCTAACATCTCGTGGCTGAGCTATTTATGACTGATAGTCTGTTTTAACTAATCCTATATCCTGAGAAGTCAGTGTTCCTGGTTTGGGATGTAGTTATTTATTTATTTATTTTGAAATGTATTTTCAATGTTTACCTATTTAATTGAATTGAAACTTAATTTGGCAATGTTGTGGAAATCTGTACCTGAGCCCACATCATTCCCACAAAAAATATACATAGTCTACTTGCGCCATAGGACCAGGATAGTAGTCTCGCTGGTTTTCACTTACCTCAATAACTCAATGACCTTTCACAGCCTCGACATGGACAAGAACGATCTGGTACAAAAGGCTAAGCTGGCTGAGCAGGCCGAGCGTTATGACGACATGGCGGCGGCAATGAAAGCAGTGACAGAGCAGGGCGGGGAGCTCTCCAATGAGGAGCGCAACCTGCTGTCAGTGGCCTACAAGAACGTGGTGGGGGCACGTCGCTCCTCCTGGCGCGTCATCTCCAGCATTGAGCAGAAGACAGAGGGCAATGAGAAGAAGCAGCAGATGGCTCGCGAGTACCGTGAGAAGATTGAGGCAGAGCTGCAAGACATCTGCAAAGACGTTCTGGTGAGAGGGGGGCAGAGGCACTGATTGCAGGTCCCAGTGGGCCTGCCTTGCTCTTAAACGAGGGATCCTATCGGGACAGGTTATACAGTGCCCCTGGGGCATTAAAACTCCTTGAAATTTGCAAGTGTTTGGCTGTGGAAATTGTATGTAGAAAATATATATATCTATATATTTACTTGGCATCTTTTTGTGCCTGTGTGTTTTAAAACATACTTGACTGACACTCAAGCCAACCCCTAATTTTCCTTTTGGTTTTAGGCACTCCTCGACGTTCACCTTATTGCCAATGCATCGCAGGCAGAAAGCAAGGTGTTTTACCTTAAAATGAAAGGCGACTACTACAGATATTTGGCTGAGGTGGCATCCGGAGAGCCAAAGAAGAGTAAGTTGTTAATTTCAGCTCTGACCAATGGGAAAGCTTTTGAGTCAAAATAATTTCAAGTGAACCCATATTTGTTAACCTTCCACTATTCTCTGCCAACTCTATTTTTAGATACAGTGCTTTCTTTAATGGCTTGATCTGATGTCTACACAGTCATATCCAGCAATGTTCAACCACCAGTATTGTACCAACGATGCATTGCAAAATAAGTTGTATATCAGTCAGTAAATGGTGTAAATTCTACGTGTCTTTTCTCTGTCCTTCACAGCCACAGTGGAGAACTCACAGCAGGCCTACCAGGAGGCCTTTGACATCAGCAAGAAGGACATGCAGCCAACACATCCCATCAGGCTGGGCCTCGCTCTCAACTTCTCAGTCTTCTACTATGAGATCCTCAACTCCCCTGAGCAGGCCTGCAGTTTGGCGAAGGCGGTACGGCATCATAATACACCCGCTAACCCAATAATTATGCATCCATCTCTCACAACATCCTTGACACAGCCTATTTGACACAGCAGGAGCCTACGCTTACTGAACAAATACAACAGCAGGAGCCTACGCTTACTGAACCAATACAACGTGGACCTCCTTACCACTTAGTGCTGTTGCCGTTTTTCAGATTAAATACACATTAGACTATATGATCAGTGCTTACAAGTAAAACAAAATATTTAGTTAAATTGTCTTATTTTGGAAGGCATTGAGGAAGACCTAGATAATCATTTTTGTAATGATTATCTGTACCGTTTGTTTCTCAGCACCCTATAAAAACAAGCAAGTACAGATGTTTGTCATAGGTGTGCTATTACAGCAAAAAACACTTGCTTCAAGTCTAGCAAGCTCGAAACATCTGCTAACTGACCTTCATTACCAAATTGACAAATTGTTATTTTCCCCATTGATAACATGGTGCGACCAGCACAGTATTGTGCATGTATTAATTAAATTACTTTAAGCCTATCCTCTCATGCCTAAAACTCATATGATTTTGAAATGCAATTTCATTACTAAATCATTCATATCAATTGTCCCTTTTAAACATGCCTTTTCCCGTCCATGGGAAAACTGAGAGCAATCCTGATTTGAGCGTTTCCATACATTGCAGAAATCAGTTTACATTAGAATAATGGCTTACCAATATTGCTACAATGTAATCTTTGGCTCTTTGACAACATCATGTTTATATGAAAAACAAGACATCGGTAGAGATATATCTCTGCATATAAACTGCAGTTCAGTGCAAAGTGGTGGGTAATGTTCTAATTGCCTGTCTATTTTTGCCTTTGCACTAAAATGTTAAATGGCTATCAAATCAGTTTTTAGTAACTGATTGCATATAGATTTTTTTCAAGCTTTTATTTTTTGCTTATTTCTGGACTTAAAAGCTTGTTTCACTTCACTATTGGTGGAGCTTAACTCTTATGTGGTCTGTCCAACAGGTGATTTAGATTAAGTAGAAAATGTGGTCTGTATGCTGTGCACATGTTAGACATAAATCTCTTTAAAAAATAAACGGGTTTTTATAAAGGTATAAATAAAGGTTTCTTCAGTATTTTTAATTCATAAAAACACAAGCAATAGAACAGCATATATGTGTCAGGTGTGTGCCCAGGAGTATGTATATCATTTGTATTTACCTACAAAGTTTTGGGTAATAATTCAACACCAAGATTTAGAACGTTTGTTTCTTGAACAGAATTTATGCGTTTTGGTGATTTTTTATGACATTTCCCCTTATGTTCTGTACTGGTAATGATATGTTGAATACATATATAATTATTTTCATCTCTCTGTGCAATATTGTACAATATCTAGATGACGGTTGTTCTAATTCCATTGATAATTCTGTAAGTTTACAGTATCAGTTTTTAGCTGCCCAGCCTTATTAACAGAGGTAATGAGTAAAATATAATGACAAATGTAGATTGTTCAGTTGTTGAGGCAAACATGTAGGGAGAGGAATGTTTGCTCCTCTCAAAAGTTAGGCTTTTTATTGGGTTTTGAAGAGAATCAGTGATAAGTGACTCATTATACAATGTAGGCCATATGAGCTGGAGTTTGGGAGGAAAATCTTCTTTGGTATACAATTAAATTTCTTTTACAATTTGGCTGGCAGTCAATCATTCTAACAGCCCTTCATTTTTTTTTTTCTCATCCTAGAGCCATTCCTATCCTTCAGTTTTTTTTCTCATCCTGGAGCCCTTCCTATAATATATAGCTAGCAGTGGTAGAGGAAAAACAAAAATGGCACCACTCTGCAAGTCTGTAGCATTGTGGCACAGCACGTTTCAAAAGTGGGTAACGGAAATTGGTCATTAGAGATCTGGGTGAACCTTTGACGGATGAACCTTTGTCATCTGATTTACGGCAATGCTTTTTAAGTGTTTAATAAGCATTTTAATATGTAATTTCCTGGGTTTCTCAGAAGTGTTTTATCCTTTGCCATGTCTCCTTTTCCTCTAGGCTTTTGATGAGGCAATCGCCGAGCTTGACACTTTGAACGAGGACTCTTACAAAGACAGCACCCTGATCATGCAGCTACTAAGGGACAACCTTACTGTAAGAGACTACCTCTCCAATGCATAGTGTCAATGCAACCCAATTAAAATGAATCACTGTTTCAGATACACCTAGAAGTTTCCGTGTCAATTAAATGGTTTTTCTCCCCCCCCCCCCGCAGCTGTGGACATCAGAAAACCAGGGCGATGAAGGGGATGCTGGTGAAGGAGAGAACTAAAGGCATTTGCACTTCACTGTTACTCCACCCCCATTCTTCTATCTCCCTGTTTCTCTCCCCCCCTCATCTCTCTTCCCTTACACATATACATCCCGCTCCATCCAGCCCCTTCCCATTTACTTTCTGTATGACGAGCAGCATGAATTGTACCTGACCTACCAGTTGTGCCCTTTCTCAGATATACTCCGAGGCAACAGGGTAAAGCTCCGTTGTTAACAAGCCAAGTCTTGTTTTGTGAGGATCAAAATATATATATATATATTATATATATATATATTACCTGGTTGAATGGCAAGGCCATTTCTTCCCTCTGTTGATTCCCTGTTAACATTTCAAAAGATATGTTCATTCACCTAACAAGGTATGCATTTATAGTATCCCTTTTTTGCTTTCCTAGTGTACTAGCGATTGCTGGTTTTATTCCAAAAGGTTATTAAACTGTCAGTTTATTTTCAACAAACACTGTGATGCTTAGTTCTTCTCTGCATAATCACATTCTGGTTGATAAAATTCAGGACTGTATGGTTTGTGTAGCAGTGCAATTCTGCTGTGGCCTCATACAGAATGGTATAACAGGCTGTATTGTGACACTGACTAACATGCATATTGCTGTGTATTAATTGCTTTATTTTGCATATGGAATGAAAATGAATTAAAGGGACCTTAGGTTTTGCCATTCCATATCTATCAAGTTCAAAATTAAAGAACATTCCACCTGAACCTAACATTAAGACAATATACCTTTTTTTGGACAAACCAGATTATTCTCCTATTATGCTGTCCTAGAACAGTGGACATAAAGGTGCTGTTTGACATCAGTACAATAATTCTTGTTTGTTCATAAATGTTACTTTTCCCCTTTTTGCTTTGCGTGATAATGGCTCACTCTGCGGTTCAAAACTGTAAATTGTAAACATTTTTTTAGAGGTAAATATAAATCTGTCTTAAATGTATTGTTGTTAACCTGCTTGCAAAGCAACACCTTGGAGCCGTTACATTAAACTTTTACATCATTGTCATGCAAGCCTATGTTGAAGGCCTTATGCTGACAGTCCAAACTCAAAGTTATTTTCCATTAAATTATGTTATATGAATACATGCTTTTGCCCATGAAGGGTGTGTAAGCAAGTCCCCTGATGTAAGTTAAGCTTTTGTTTTGTATTCAGACTAAGGGTCAGAGGAGACCATCTTGTTGTGGAATGTGTTCAGTAGGTGGGTTACATTCTGGAGTAGTGCATGGACCTTAGAGGTAGTTGAACTCCCTCAGTGTCACAATACCTTGTCATCTTTAACCATAACATTCCACTTAGGTGTAGAATTCATCAGTCTCAGTTTGTCTTGCTGAAGACAATGTTTCATGCACTGAAGAAAAATGTCCCCCTTTAGCTGAACAAATGGCAGTTATTCTACGCTTGATAAAAAAAATGCAGTAGTGAATGTGGAACCGAGCCTGTCTGTATATCTGGTATCTTCAATTGCTTTGTTTTTACTGACCAGTATTCTGCCTAAAGTTTGCTTCTGTGACGGTTTTATTGCTTAGCGCGCACGTGGTTGTGTACTTAGAATAGCTTAAAAAATACAAAATACCCACAAAAAAAACCTGGTTATTGACGTAATACTAGATTTGTGTATGTCTTTTAAACAGTTCTAGTTTCACCTTACATGTTATAATCAGGAAAGTGTAAAAGACAATTTAAAGTGAAATAAAAGTTTTATCAGTTCCAAATTTTCCTGTTTTGTTTTTGTAACTCCTGGTTTGTGTTGGACAGTTTCACACTGCCTCATACAGTTGTTTTTAAATCGTAGGTGCTATTTATAACATGGGCTACTTGAAACCCAACAAAGTGGTGTATTCATTTGGTCCTTTTCACCTAGGATTGTTAAATATTACAATTTAACACAACCCATACATTTGTAATTGTTCATAAATAATAATTTTAAGGACAGGTAATTTCTTAAGCGCAACAGGGTTTCAAATTCAAACTATGAAGAGGAGTACTGTATTGCTGCCAATGGAACTACTTTGAAATGACAATGGAGGACTTTTGCAAGATTCTCAACATTAAAAATAAAAATGTCAACAGTGAAATGGTAAGGTGGCATAGTGTTTAGGGGATGTGACTGGTGTCCGTAAGGCCCCGAGATAAATCCAACCGGCAAGGTGAAAGATTTGTTGTTCAAAGTAGGACTGTTAACTAATTGCTCCTAGGCTGTTGCTGCAAAATAAAAATACATTGGTTTTTAGTCAATTTGACTCACTAAATCATGGTTAAATACAGATTAGAGCCATATAATTGCAAGATTCACTACATAACAAGTTTAAATGTAAGAATATTGAGATTGGCTACTACCGGTATATAGCATGCAGCATGGGTAAGGATTATGCTGTGATTTATTCCAGTGGTGGTTTTGTACTAGAGGACTATTGCATTTTGGTTCTGTTAAATATCAAGATAATTGTAATCTGGAGCCTGTTGTCTACAAGCATATCATTAATAAGATGTTAACTGTTTGAAATATGTACATATGCAGAAGCTTTTGGGACCACCGAAATCTAAACATGGAATAAACACTTTAAAGTCAGATTTGTGTCCACAGCCTATTCACATTAATAATTGGTTTACTCAAGTCTCATTTAAAATGCCCTGATTATTCGAACATAGGAAAAAAAATGTTCAAGAAACTAATCCTAACATTATTGCTTGATCAACTTTGTTGATATCATAAGGGTAGGGCTGTTACATCCAGCAGCAGAACCTCCAGGCTTTTTGTTATAAAAGGCACATGACAAAAAAGCTTATTTTTTCCCCTTCACAATTCTGTTTGATTTACCTTAGTGTATTTTAGCAATGATCCTTCTAAATATGAGCCCATGCTATTAGTACACAGAAGTGTACTATTAATGTCTTATTTCAAATAGGATAATATTGTTGACCCAAGGCTTTTCCAATAGTAAAGTAATTTCAAGCTTACCTCTGCAAAAAGATGGGGAAAATACCAATTTGTGGGCTTACTAGAAGTTTGTTTTGTATATTCAGATGAATATGACTGCACTGTAGCCAAGAACTCTTCCTATGTACTAGGTAAGGCAGCATCATAATCTGCCATTTTTCTGAGCGGTTAAACTGCTTTTTTTGGCTGACCAAAGTGCTTTACAGAAAAGTAATAAAAAATACCTATATCACAACACACAGTAACACAAGTATGAAAGCAGCATAAAACGTAGGCTAAAAATAAAAAGGTAAAATCAGCCAGAGATGTAGGTTAGTATGCTAAAGAGAACAGGTGGGTTTTTAATAAAATCTTGAAGACAGACAAGGTAGGGGCCGTTCTAATCTGTAAGGGCATGGAGTTCCAGAGTCGCGGGCCTGCTACCGCAAAAGCACGCTCACCTCTACGCTTGAGTCTAACGCGAGGGACTACCAGCAAAGCCTGATCAAGAGATCTTAGGCTTCGGGATGGAGTGTAAGGATGGACAAGTTCAGAGAGATAGACCGGGGCTAGGTTATGTAGAGATTTAAAAACAACGAGTAAAATTTTTATCTATTCTCTGTCAAATTGGCAGCCAGTGTAAAGATTTCAGAATCGGAGTGATATGGTCATATTTCCGACATTTGTGGATGAGTCTGGCCGCAGTGTTTTGGACTAGTTGAAGACGGGCGATTTGGTGACTTGATATACCGCAATATAAAGAGTTGCAGTATTCTAGCCGACATGTAATAAATGCATGAACAGCCATTTCTAGTGATTCATGTTACCATTTAACCCATACCCTGATGAACGGCAATTTTTTTTTACTTTTTTTTAGGTTAACCTGTTCGTGATATTAAACACTTTACTAAGAGAACTGTATTTTTTCACTTTCAAAAAATACTACTTTGTAACACAAAAAGAGAGAAGTTGAGAAATAATTAAGTTAAGTGAGTCTTTAATTGAATGGAAACTCAAAATCATGACAAAAAACATACATGAAAAACAGATTATTAATTTATTCTCAGTTTTGTTGTACTGTACTCTAAGTGGCATATTAGTTGTGTACCTATTCCATAGAGCATGTTGCTGATTTAAACCCCAGTCTAACCAGGTGCCCATAAACCAGATACTTAATCCTAATTTCTTACAAAGGTCACTCTGGATAAAATCTTCTCCTAAATCACTAAAATTTTACTTGAATACTATTGTAAATGTTAACATCTACTCTGGGAAAACTTTCTGACCTTTAAATGACCAATTTGTTAAATGTTAGAATGCTTAGACCATTACAACTGTAGCTGCTGCAATCAATAATATAGCCCTGAGAAGTCATTGATAAAACATAACCAAATACTTACTTTCCAAAAATTGTTACAAACATTCTATATTTGGAGTAATTACTGGCCGATAAAGAACTAACATTTTCCCAGATGGTATCATCCAATTCTCCTCCCACCAGGGAAAGCTTTGTCCTGCCAGTTTTCTAATTGCTTTTAAATCCTTATACGGTCTCAAAAAATTGTTTTATTTAAGAATTTACTTACAGATAATTTGCAAATATGCTAATACAAGTACCATTGATGTGCAATGTATTTGTGCAACAAATGCTAAAATGTTTGGATGACAGCCAAGTTTGTAGGAACAGGGGCATGTTTCCCCAATAATAAGAATTTGTGAAAAAGATATGGTGTCTCCAAATCTCAAACTCATTCCTACACCCTCGAAGTAAACCCCTAAGTAAACAGCTTTGCATGGATTTTTTTTATGGTACTGTAAATACAACAACGTTAATTTGTCCCTTGGGTGAGCTATCCCATTACCTACAATAGAAAACGTATTGATCACATGACATAACATAAATGAAACCATGTTTATGATAAAGATTACAGTACAAATGCATAGTCTTATGAGACAATAGTCATGCAGCGACTGCATGTATGAAGGCTAAGGCCTGAATTCAATCTGAAAAACAGTTAAGCATTGCAGCTTTGAAAGGCAATGTTCTCAATGATTGCAATTCACAGTATATGCTGCACATGTCAGCTCATTTGGAAGTTGCCTTCAAAAGTAGCACTGCTAAACCCCCTCTTTCAGATTGTATCCTGAAATAAAACTGATGGCTTCCTTGTCATTGTCACAGAAATGTCTATCGCGGGGTAGATGCAAGTTAAATAGACCAGGAAATAGATTGTAAACTGCTTCAGTGAATGAAGACAGGCACTTCAGACATGTACACCCGGCAAAGTAAGGTCATCCACAGACATCCATATCCCAAGCTCACTTCTTTTGCACTTCAAGCAGCAATTTCTGTGCTGCTGTGTTCTTTGGCTCAACCTTCAGCAAGTTGTTTAGATCTTCAACACAAGCTTTGTAGTTCTGAGGAGCAAAATTAAACTCAAATCAAACAAAATGCAAAAAATACAGAGTACATATGATGCAATTTTTAAAAATATTAAACATTCTCACTTTCAACTCTTTGTGGGCCTGGGCTCGTCTGTACAGTGCCTTGATATTAACAGAGTCGAGTCGCAATGCCTCTTCACAATCTCGCACTGCCTCCTTGTACATCTTCACAGAGAGGTAGCAGAGTGCCCTATTCAGTAAAAGAAATTGCATAAATCAGGAATCAAGCCATCACCACTAACACAAATTTCAGATGACAAAACAGAGAGAGGAATGCCACTTTGGTATACAGATGTCATCCGATAAAGTTGTGCGGTTAATACCGCGTCACCAATCAGTGCATTTAGTTGCCAATAAATGTTCTATACTCATCACTGGGTGGTGCTAGGCCACTTAAAAAAAACAGGAGATCCTGCAGTTCTAATCCCTCCTAGGGATGTTTTCTTTGGGACAGAGACTGATATTAAATCAATGTAATTGTATTACTATACACAGTAGAATAACTTTCTTAATTTAAATAAAGCCTTGTTTGTTTTAAAACGGTTTTAAGAAAGGGAAGAAATATCATAGACTACTCTGCATTCCTGAATTCTTTGTGAAAGGTTGTACATATTTATACAGTACTGTACAGTATATCAGAGTACAGTTTCACTTGGGGGGACAAAAATGGTTAACAAACAACAAAGTGTTCTTAAAATATATACAGTAAGTCGTCATAGCTCTGGAAGCCGCTTTCTCAAAACATAAGTTATTTTTTTTCACAGAAACCTTCACAACAGATATTGTGTAGCGGTTAAGGTCAGTGGCGTTAGTAGTGGTCGGTGGCGTGTAGTGAGTTTCAAATTTTAATCCCTGCGAAAGCAAATCATTTTTGTTCTTAGTCTGTTTAGACAGTGTAATTTTAATCATACCTAATAAGGTGATTGCATTCCACAGATTTCATGGGGGGAATCACGAACACACAGTCAGTGATGCCAGTAACGCGTTACTTAGTTACTACTCTAATCTGACCACTTTTTTCAGTAACGAGTAATCTAACGGATTACAGATTAAAGTTACTTTTCCAAATCACTGTGCGTTACTGTCATTTTCCTTAGTAAAAAACATATATTTTTGCTTTCTTTTTTTTTTTTGCTCAGCATGAGGACAGTCGGAGCCGGCGCTATAGGCAAGAACCGTTTGCCTAGCAACACAAACTCAGATTTTCCTTTTCAAAATAATAGCACTAGTAATTCAATATAATAATCATTATTAATTTATTGCAAAGATAGGTAGTGTGTCCATGTTCATGTGATGCTGAAATTAGAGTCTGTCAGATGAAACAGACTCTAGTGAATGTTTTTAAAATGTAATCATGAGACACTGACAATATATTCAATCAAATTGTGTGTACAAAGTATTTGTTACTCTTATTAATAAAAAGTTAACATGTTAAATTATTTTTTTCATATCATATACTCTGAATGTACAATTGCATTTGATTACAATTCACAAGCTTTATAATGAATTAACAATGATTATTGCAGTGAATTAAAACTAGCGCTATTATTTTAAACAAGTTACATACACAATGTAGATTATAAATAGTAAGTTTCCATCACAGTGTTAACAGCTAAATATGTCAAGTCAAGAAAGACTTTCATTACTTTATTTTTATAAAACCAAGTATTTATGTTAAGTTAAGTCAAGAAAGACTATCTTTATTTTTTTTTTAAATAAAAACATGTATTCAACTTAAAATGTCAGGAGATACATTGTTGATGTTACTGTTAAAAATGCACTTCCAATAAAGTGAGTGTTGGCAAAACCGGTTGTCATTTTTATTATGAGGCGGTGGGGGTGTTGTCGGCAGCTGCTGAATGTAACTAATAAAGTTTCTTGTAATCTAACTTAGTTACTTGTAAAATCAAGTAATCTGTAAAGTAACTATTTAAAGGAGTAATCAGTAATCAGATTACTTTTTCAAAGTAACTGTGGCAACACTGCATACAGTACAGTCAGACTCTGATACTGAAGAAATTCTACTACATGGACTACCTTAAAAACATCACCAGACTTTTTTTTCCATGACTTAAAGAGATCGCTTAGTGAACTACAGTACATCTCTCGTCTCGAACAATATATAAGTCAGTGGATGCTAGGCAATGGGAGGCAACAATATACATCAGGTAAGCGACTTGTTCTTCAGGGCATTCCCAGGGATTCCCGAGTTACATCACAGTGCTACTTGTCTGTCCCGCTTTCTCGTCTACATGGGGGGAATCACAAACATACAGCTTGATAGCCAGCATGCCCACTTCTCCACCTTCCCCAGTGGGTGATCATCAGGCAGTCATTGTCTTTAAAATAGCTACCAAATTGTTTTTATAAACAGATTTACTTTCTGTAGCCAGAAGCATAACGAAATTTTACTTGTTGAAAAGGAATCACAGCAGGAAAATATAAAAATAGTAACAACATCTTTACTTGTACAACCAATCTTTATTGGTTATTCATAATGACATGGCTGGTATTAGCTCAATATCATCATTACAATTATTACAAAACATAATCCCATCTAAAATTCGTATGTCTGTTTCATCTTGTGTCTGCTGACTGATCTTCTATAATATCGCTGCTGCATGGCTACCCTCACAAAGCGTGAATCAATAGCCGCTTTCCGACCAAGTAGTTACAGGAATGTAGTTATAGGAACAGTCCACTTCTAAACAGTTCTACTAACTACTCTCCCCCAAAACCGGTTTTGCTATTTGCATTCGCACTGGTCAAGTGGCCATAGGAACTGTAGGAGGGGGAAGAGAGAGACGCAAGCACCGCAACAGGCTTTTATAGCGTCGTCACTAGACTTAAGCATAACACCACATACAACAACATTCACAGTTTAATGTTTGTAACACTGGGGGTATGATTGGAGATAAGTGTGTAAATCATCTTATGTCTATGCGGATGATCTGGTTGTGTTCCTGGTTCCTTCAGCAGCTTGCTGTTCGTTCAGATTACGAGGCTGAAAACGACATCCAATACAATTTAAAAAAAAGAATTGTGTTGATAATGTCCTACGGAGTTCGAACCGCGGCGTTTAAAAACTAGGCTGGAGTCATAGAAATTGAGTAGCTACTTAACACAGAAACACAAAAGACGAAGGCTCCAGCATAATATGTAGTATATACGCAACAGACAAACGAAGCGACCGGCCAATTGGACCAATCAACGTAGACCTAAGAAAAGGGAAAAGGAAAAGACCCTGCTCTGGAGTAGGAGCTGAAAAGGTTATAGGAACGGCGGTGCGAGGAACTAAATAATCCCGCAATTTCTTCTATCGGAACACAAGAAAAAAAGGGTTATAGTTATGTTCTAGGAACTGCAAAAATCCTTGCGGTCGGAAAGCGGCTATTGTTGTGACACTTAATCTCTGCTTGCCCAGACCATTGATGGGCACTCGAGTATAGTCATTGTGTTACAAATGTAACACCCAACCCCCCCGTGTGCTGATTAGATGAAAACAGCTATTACCTAGCGAGAAAACTTCAATGTGTACAGCAGGGGTAGGCAACTCTGGTCTTGGAGGGCCGAAACACTTCAGATTTTTATTTTACCTACTAGTTAATTGCAATTACCTGCTTTCTCAGGTCTAAACCAGTCCCTTATTAGAAAGAGAACAAAAGTCAGAAGTGTTTCGGCCCTCCAGGACCGGAGTTGCCTACCCCTGGTGTACAGTATTTCAATATTCAAACTGGCCTATACATAAGTGATTTATTCTTGTCTTAATAGGCCACTCTCGCTTATGATAATAATATAAACCAGTGTATGTATAAATAACAACACAATGTAAAATATCAAATAATTGGCATCCAACCAGATACACTATATAATTGTGTTTTTATTGAGTACATGAGAAAAGACACTCAGTACGCATATAAAATTATACAAATTGGACAAGTATGTAACGCTAATTAAAAAAGGAAGACCGACGATATACAGTAGATCACGTACCAGCATCATAATTTATCTGCCCTGCCTGCACTTACCAATTTACTGACATGTTACCTAGAGAGCATAACTGAAATTCATTTCGCCACATTCTGTAGAACAGAAAATCGTTTGCATCAATAAATTAAAACGGTTACAAAGGCTTGTAGCTACTTTTAGACAAGCTACAACAATGTGTTGTATAAAGTGTGCACTGTCAAACAGCATACTTGCTGCAGAGAAGATGCACCTTACCTTCATATTTAAAACAAAATGTACGGCATGTGCATTTCACATTCTCAGTCGATTCACCAGTGGTTTTAACAAATAAATTAAATGCCTTTCTAACATCAGACAGCTGGGGCCTCATATTTATAATTTAGCCTAAATAAATGGCATGATATTTGTCCTGCTGAATAAATTGTATTCCAAATTGTATTCCAATTATATTTAGAAGCATATTTGCGGTAAATTGAGTGCAACGCTGTTTGATTGTTTTACACGTCTATAATTAAACAAGTGACAGTAGTTTAAATTACTATCTTGTCTTTAAAATACATGTATTTGTTTTAACGTCAAAATGAAGTATGCTGTGCATATAGCAATTCTTTCATTGTAACAATAATAACGACATGGGCGGGAGAACCACGGTACAATTAATAAAACTATGAATTTTGTATTCGTTCCTGGTTCTTGGATAATAAAACTCTGTAGTTACGTATTTGTAGTAAATGTACATTGTAGTCTTTGGATTTCAACAACTTGTGTATTCTGTATGTTGTCTATGATTATTACTGTTTGCCCGTAAAAGCGTGCACTCTGCGGCTTGAGGTAGATGGTATTTTCCAAAACATCAACGTTTTGATGAATGGTAATATCATGATCTCACTCTGGTCTGAAAGTTGGCATTCAAATTTTAATTGCAGACTTCTTTTTCTAACATCGCAATTTGATCTATAAATGCATTCTCAATCAGTGGAGGATGTCAGATTAAGTCTGCATTGACAACCTGAATGTGCCCTCTCCCCAGCACTAACAATTAACTCCAAAATGACTTGGTAAAGGGAGTTCACACCTAAACAGTCATCAATTAATTGAGAACAAGTAAAAAAGTATTCCTTATTGTAAATGGTTATTTAACTCACTTTACATGGTCATAGGTTTTAATTAAGAACTTCCCAAAACGGATGAACCCAGGCTTGTACTTTTACTTTTGACTATTTCCAATTGACACAAAATGTGTTACAGCAATACTAACAAATTAATTGTTCTCATAGGCGTAGATTACTTTAGGGATGCGTCCCCACCAGATTTCGTCATGAGTCATTTTGTCCCCACTAATTCTTTTAAGTAAAATACCCGGTGCAGGGTGGCAATCAGGAGAGTCTGGACTTTTCCCCGTAGGCCGTTAGTGTTTCGCACCGCGGGGTCCGGTCTGATAGTAGTTATATACTGGAAGTTTTCAGCAATATAATTTAGACCGCTGGTCTAAACTGTGCAACCTCTGCTCAGCCCGTACGGCGGAAAAGTATTTTAAATATACAGCAGGCAGATTAGATGAGAAAATTATATTGTAGGACATTAGTTTAATAACTAAAGCAGTACAATTAATACATTTCAGAATGTAGTTGTTTTAATAATAAACCCGTTGTACACTACAGATTATTTTAAGGGAAATGGATGAATGTGCACCCTGAAGCCACCTGGAGGCCATTTGTTGTATTGTTTTCTTTTTAAAAAATGCCACCGAAATTTTATTCCGTTATAACCCGGTACTGCTACACCCCATTTCCACAACTTTATCCGACGACATCTGTATATGTTTACATCAGATTACACAAAAAGTATAAGGCTCACCTGTTGGTGTAGGTTGTGATTTCTGAAGAATTTAGTTTGAGGCTCTGAGTATATTTCTCAATGGCTTTCTTGTAGTCTCCTTTTTTCACCAGAGCATTGCCTTCCTCTTTCAAAGATAAACCTTTTTTAATGGAATCATCTCCTAGGAATAAAAGATATGAAAAAAATGTGTAAATCTTATTTCTGTTACTAGTTCACCACTTCATACGCTTTTGTACAATTTCTGCAAACAATTGTATTAGGTCAATGATTAGCTGTGTTTCAGTTTATAATTATATTATCAACATAGGAGTTACACAAACCAGATGTATTTTTCTCTACAGAGCCATTGTGTTGTGGTTGTTGGTTTGTTGAGCGAGTCAACATTTCTTTGACGGCCATTGGAACAGTTGGAATAGGTGGGAGCTTCTCTCGCCATGAGAGTCCATCCACCTCTGTCAGACACTTTGTCATTCTGGAAAAAAAGGGTTTATAAATCCGACTATTTTAATATACTATACGTGACAATAGAGAGGTATCCTGAAGTTCAATGACCTGAGAAACAGAATCATTGAAAATGGGTGTACACAATATATTTACATTCTGGTTATTTAACAGACCTTCATATCAACAACATACTACCCTGCTCTAGGGCACAATAACAGATTTGTTTTACATTGTTGGCTTTTACGATTGAAACAAAAAAAACTTTATTTACTGGCACAACAATCTTTAACGGGCTCTGTTATACCTGTTTGTACCCTCATGGGCTGCAGGGATGTTACAGTCTATCTGAAGAACCGTCTTGTAGTCCACGTAGGCTAATCTGTATCTCTCCAGTGCCTCAAAAGCTGCAGCTCGACGAAGGAGAGGCTTGATGCCGAACGGAACCAGGTCAAGTGATCTATAAAATAAAATGTGGGTAGGAAAGTTGGTGCAGAGGAATGGACAAAGAAAAGCAGAGAATCTATGCAATTGCCAGGGGGCCCGAGTGGTTTGGAGTTGCGAGCTCAGGCCACCACAACAAACTCTGGGACAACAAAACATAAACTTTAAAATTATGTAAGTCTGTCATGAAGATTTGCTGTAAATAACAATTGTTTCTTAGTCAACTTGCCTTGTGGTAATAAATGGTAAAATTGTAATAAATGAGGGCTATAAACACATGCGAAAACTTCAGATGTCAGGTCTATACTGCCTAACCGAAAATACTTTAGTGCAGGGGTCTCCAACCGGTCGACTGTTCCCACAGCATTTATGACTTTTCACTTGTTATACTATAAGATCAAAAAACAAACACAGTTATTTCACATTGTCAATATGGGGTATTGTACAATGTTTTGGGGAAATAATGAATGTAATCCATTTCGGAATAAGGGTGTAACATAACAAAATGTGGAAAAAGTGAAATGCTGTCAATACTTTCCAGATACACTATATGTACCGACTTAAAGCTTCTGTGTTAAATGAGGCCATCCTTAAAAATATTCTTGTTTGTGGTCTATATAACCTGCATCAGAATGAGGTTTGCAATGGTGTGCCTGAAGGCACGGGTTGAAGACCCAGTCAGTGATGTCACAATATGCAAATTTGTTTAAATTCATATTGAAGTAATCACCATGACCAAAAATTGGTGCCATTCCATTTATGTTTTACAGGTTTGCACGTACAACTTTTTTGTTGAATTTAAAGTGAAGTTCTGCCATAATATCGAAGATTTCGGTCAGACAGTTTAAAATGTTTTTTTTTCTTAATGTGACGTAGCTCCACCACACAGCGAGCAGCCACATAGACCCAACGAATCGATAATGAAATTCATTGGCAACAATTTTAATAATACATTTTTATCGATTACATCGATTCGTTGTTGCAGCCTTAAAATCCTCCGAAGTCGATCAAGAGTTATTCCGCCTAGCTTGCTCCAATTCATGCAAACTGGGCAATATTCAGTCAATGATAATATTTTTTTTATGTCATGTTCATCCAAGTACAGTGGGCTCCAAAATTACTGACACCCCTGACTGGCAATGCACAAACCATACTGTAAAAAATATAAACAATACAATTATAGAGAAACTCAAAATACCAACGTGAGAAATACTGTACTTAATTAATGTGTCAATGGAACCAACAAAAATAATTTCTTGATTTAATTATAATATTTTTTAAATCTATGTCCTCCAAACCAAGGTTATTGTAATTAACATCTAAATTAAAACCAGGAATTACATTCCATTTAAGTTCATCTAAGTCTAAAGGAACCATATTGAGCCATTACATCACTTTCTGTTCCACCAGGCTATAAAAATGAGGTAACATCGATGCAATATCCATTTCTCATCCAATACCATGAAGAAAACAAAGAACTGGCAAAAAGAGAAAGATGGCCTCAGACATTCATAAATCTGGTAATAAAATAAGATCAACAAAAAAAATATGTTTTTTTTACTTTCTCTGGGCCATCTGCACGAGGCAGCACAAAATTGGGCCTCCTTCACAAGGCAGCGCAAAATTGGCATAGCACTGCCTGGGATTTGGGTTACATAAATCAGATTACCTATTTTACCATGTCGCTCTCATGCGACTCGTGTTCAGATCGGACACCAGTAAATTCAATCGCGGAAATATAATGGGTGAATGTAATCATCCCATACATGATATGACTTCCGTGTTGGGTGAACAATGCAGAAAAAAAACTAGCGACTTGGGCGACATGTGGTTGGATGAACCATGTGCGCGCCCTTTGTCATCCCACAGATCTGTACAAGGAATTGCAGAGCTGCAGACAAGGAAATTGCAGAGGAAAATCTGGAAAATTCAGACACAAAAAACAAGAACTAAAAAAAACTTAGAACTGTATGTGTTCTGGCTGCAGTGCAAAATTCTATAATTTGTCTAAGTTCCTAAATTGTACAAAGTACTTATTTGACAGTCTGGCTCATCAGTAGGGTTGGGTACCCATCTCTGTACTTTTACTGGTACCAACCAAATCAGGTTGGTATTACAGGGTTCTTGCAAGTTTTAGTATTTTAAATTTAAGCCCTTTTAAGACATAATCTACAAAATGCATTGCTTAAAAAATATTAAAATCTAAGAAATTCTGAAAAAATCATTTTAAAATAGAATATATTTAATCTAATTTATTTACATTACAAAACAATATATTATTAGCCTAATAGAGATTGAACAGGCTACTCCAACCCATGTACAGTAACAACCCATGTAGCACACACACATCAGATAATCCATGTTAGATAGATACTTATCCTGAGGTAAGTATCTATCCATCTATCTATCATGGATGATCTGATGTGTGTGAGAAAGTGAGTGAGTGAGTGAGTGAGTAAACCTCTATAGAGAAATACCAGTTAACAGTCTAACCTTCAATCTTGCAAGAGGGGTTATACTATAAAATTCTCCAAAGCGGTATAGGGGGTAAAGTATGACATAATCAAATCAATCTATGTCAAAAATAAGTGCGGAATAAAAATTGGCAATAAAAGAACAGACTTCTTCACTCAAGGACAAGGTGTTCGCCAGAGATGCAACTTATCTCCAACGCTCTTCAATGTCTACATTGATGACCTAGCGGTATTGTTGGAACAATCTGCAACCCCTGGCCTCACCCTAAAAAATAAGGAAGTAAAATTCCTGCTCTATGAATATGACCTAGTGTTGCTGTCACCCAAAGAAAAGGGTTTACAGCAACATCTGGATCTGTTGGAGCAATACTGTCAGAACTGGGCCCTGACAGTAAACTTAAAAAAATCTAAAATAATGATCTTCCAGAAAAAACCCAGATCTCAAGGAAACAGACACATGTTCATTCTAGGAAAAACCGCACTAGAGCACACCCTGTCATATGATTACCTGGGGGTCAAAATCAGCGCCTCTGGAAAGTTTTGTCTGGCAGTGAATGCGTTAAAGGAAAAGGCCGGTAGGCCTTTTGTACAGTTAGAAGAAAATTTCAAAAAATAGACATACCAATCAGAATCTGGACTAAAACATTTGATAACATCATTGCACCAATAGCACTGTATGGAAGTGAAGTGACTCAGTCACCATGACTACACTAGATGGGACAAGCATCCAATAGAGGCCCTGCATGCTGAATTCTAAAGAAATATATTGAATATACAAATAAAAACACCCACAAATTGATGCAGGGCAGAATTAGGTCGCTATCCATTAATAATATACATTAAAAAAGAACACAAAAATTTTGGAGGCATTTTAAGTTAAGTCACCCAGATACACTGAAATTTAAAGCACTGCAAACCCAAGAATTGAACCCCAAAAACAGTCCTTTAAGTCAGCTGGTCATGAGACGTACTAACCAAATAACACCTAACATCATTCTATCTCAGACTAGCACTGCTTTACAATCACATATTAGAGTTAATCAAATTGTTAAACAGACCAAAAAAATTATTAAAAATTAATATATTTTAATACAAATTTGTGAAGTAACAATAATTTGCTTGAAAAACAAAATGTTATTTCACAAAGAAAAAAACCCTAATCTTGAAGCCCAACTGCTTTTGGTACATACAATATACACTTTGTATGTAAATGACAGAAAACACATTTTCTGTTTTCTATGCCAATCTGAAAGAAAAACCAGATCACATTCTTCTTACCAGTCCAGTGCTAGTGAGAGGGCGTGTTCAAGATGTAAAAAATGCAGTCTTCTTCTAAATTCACATTTCAATAGTTTCTAAATACAACATTCCATCGATCTATCAATTATATATACTTAATCTGATATCCACCGATTGAGAATATACTATTAACAGAGCAAAGTGTGAATTTAGAAAAATAAGTCTGCATTTCATTTTGTACAAATTGAGAATTCTAATTTTGTACAATTTCAACTCTTTGCAGACTAAAAGCAGGAAGTAGACAGCTGAGAGGTAGGAAAATTTGTTTTAAACAATGCAACTGACTTAAAATTATTTGATCCCCTACTGATTTTGTACGTCTGCCCACTGACAAAGAAATTATCAGTCTGTAATTTTAATGGTAGGATCATTTGAACAGTGATACAGAATAACAACAATACAATCCAGAAAAACACATTTCACACAAGTTATTAATTTATTCACATTACAATGAGTGAAATTAGTATTTGATCCCCTCTCTATAAGCAAGATTTCTGGCTCCCAGGATCCTCTTAAACAGATAACAGGCTGAGGTTAGGAGAACTCCCTTAAAGGGAGCATGTTACCTATATTAATCAGATTCCAAACTCTCCACCATGGCCAAGACCAAAGAGCTGTCTAAGGGACAGGTTAGTAGACCTACACAAGGCTGGAATGGGCTACAAGATCATCGCCAAGTAGCTTGGTGAGGTGACAACAGTTGGTGTGATCACTCTCTATGGCCAGCAGCGCTGCTTAAAATGACCATTGTGTTACGGGTGTAGGACTTGAGCCGTTTTAAACAGGAGAAGCTCTTTTCTACACCTGCAGATGTAGCTCCAATTGTTGCCACTAATGAGAACAGTTTGTAAAGCTGAGACATTGCACTGTCTAACTCCATGTCTTTAAGGAACACCAAGTAATCACACAGCTTTCCCCTGTTACACTGCAAGTCCTGATCTGAATACAGGACTTGAAGTTCAAAGTGAAGGCTTTTCAGAACACTTTGGAAGGCCTCCTCTGCAAAACACATGTCATCAAATTTCCCTGGATTGACTAATTGACTAGAAAGTGGCATTGGGTGAACACATACAATATTATATAATCTATGTACACAAACAACAAATGTGCAGTTAAGATTGGCAACAAACAAAAAAATTCTTCCATCAAAGCCAGGGGGTAAGACAGGGATGCAGCTTAAGCCCAACTCTTTTCGATATCTATATTAATGCATCGGCAAGGGCACTGGAAGATTCTGAAGCATCTGGCCTCACCCTACTGGAGTCAGAAATAAAATGTGCCCTGTTTGCAGATGATCTGGAGCTTATTTCCCTAACCAGAGATGATCTACAGCAGCACCTAGATCTCCTACACAAATTCAGTCTGACTTAGGTTCTGACAGTGAATCTCAGAAAAACCATAATAATAATGATCTTCCAAAAAATATCCAGTTGAACCCAAACAAAAAATTATATCTAGACACTATTGCCCTAGAGCAAACAACTACATTTACCTTGGTCTAAACAACAACACCACAGTCAACTTTAATAAGGCTGTGATTTATCTGAGAGACAAGGCCAAAAGGGCATAAAACTTGACATACTAATTAGAAATTGGTTTAAAATCCTCCAGTCAGTCATAGAACCCATTGCCCTGTATGGCTGTGAAGTCTGGGAACCCAGGGCTCGAAATACACGGCGTCCCGTCGTCCCAAGGAAGATAAAAACTATGTCTGGGATGGTTCATAACTGACTTTGGGACGTTTACAGGATGATAACCAGTCAAATATAACATGCATACAACACTGTTTACAAAAGCAAATTTTTAATCACAAGGCTTAGCTACGAAGCAGATCATAATTCAGCTTCAAAGTTGATAAACTATTAATAGTAAACATCACAAGCGCAGCAATATTTTCACTTCCGCGCATCGGGAGATCACCTTTGAGATTGCTATTCTCCCGTCGAGCCGCATTCTCAAATGGCCACTTGAAGTGAAAAGTTTTTGTAGTTGGCTATGTAAGAGATGAATATTTAGCTTAGGCTAATAGTAAAACATAAAAATAGAAGATCTGAAGTTGCAAATATATGAATTTCACTTAAGCTTTTTTGAAAACCGAACACAGAACAAATGCAGGTTTAATGCAAGTTTGACTGGCATGTTATAAATTATTCACAATGATCGGATATTGACCATATGGTAAATGCAAGGTGATATATGCTATGTTATTATTTAGGTTATTTAAATGTAAAATCTTTGAAAAACATTCTGGTCAAATAGGCTTATTATCATTAGAATCCGAACCGGACCGCAGCAAAAGTGGTGCCGAATCAATTGTCTGTAGGCTGGCTACTACAGTCGCTCTAGAGAAAATGGTTGTATGATCTTCTTAACCTAAAATAATACATACTAATTAGGGCTGGGATAAACGATTATTTTTTAAACGATTAATCTAGCGATTATTTTTTCGATGCATCGATTAATCTAACGATTCGTTTTTTCAGTCCGATTCGATTTCGATTCGATTAGCGATTATCTCCTTATTAATTGACTAATAATAGCAATTTATACATGTAATATAATAAACCAACAGCAAAGAAACACAATAAACGATTTTTCTATGTATCCACCTCAGCCCAGGCTATGCCCTTTGATTAAATATCAACAAGTAGGCTAATTAAATCCTGTGTGTAACATAAACGTCACTTGCGCAGTCACGGCATGACAATGAACACACAGTTACATGCCAGGACTATTAAGGGCGCCAATATTCCATTTAAAACCGGAATAGTCCTGGCATGTAACTGCTCACTGTCCCATCGACGACAATCAATGAAAACATAACGTTACAACCGTTTGTTGACTTAGGTTGCATAATGCTGCGTTCGTTTATTCAAAAGATCCGACTCGGAACTCGGATATGATGTAGGGCTGGGCGATAAAACGATAACAATATGTCTCGCGATAGACGCGTAATCAATATCAATATAAAATGCGTTCGATAAAACGTTCGATAAATTCCTTTGCTTCGTCGGAAAAAAACAGCGGTTGCGAAGCAATTTCGGTTGCATAAACAAAGGCACTCTCGCTCTGGTAACCTAGCAACGTAGCAAGTGACACGCT
>JACXGM010005570.1:14619-34844 GCA_016801145.1 Umbra pygmaea | reverse complement strand
TTTAGTTAAAACGAAGTCTGCTGTGCATATAGCAACTCTTTCATCGTAAGAATAATATAATGGGCGGGTGAACATGCTACAATTAATAAAATTATGAATATTGTATTCATTCCCGGTTTTCGGATAATAAAACACTTTAGCATTCGTAACTGCATTTACTTTGTAAGTCTAAGGATTTGGCCAACTGGTATATTCTGTATGAGGTGTTTATGATTATTAGCTACTGTCTGCTCGTAAAAGTGTTATACTCTGCGACTTGAGTTAGATGGTATAGTTTTCAAAATATCAACGTTTTAATAAAGGGCAATGTCTAAAAATTATATATCCTTTCTAGGTTTTGGTAGATGTTGACAATTTTAAATATTTTTTCAGAAAACCCTCAGGAGATAAGGATATTCATCCTAGAATAACATAGGTTTTATAGGTGGTTTTATCAGGCGTTTTAGGTGTCAAAGGGTTAATAAAGAGATTGTAATTAGTGAGGGGCTAAGAGAAGTGACAGGCTGGAGAAAACGACAGAAAGTGTCCAAAGTTTGGAATCAGTTCAAGCGTAATTAAAAAGAAAACTCTCAGTGTGTCTATTGCAAAACCGAACTAGCTTACCACAATAATAGCACAACGTCAATGCTTCAGCATCTCAACAGAAAACATTGACTAACGTAATCATCTATTCCATCGTATGGATGATAAAACTACACCAAACACAACAACTACCAAATACCAAGACAAGAAAATACTTAGTGGTGACCAAAATGTATTCTAAAGAGCCGACTTGTTGACTATCCCTTCAGAAAAACAGCTGATTTGTTGCGCACCAATTTCTCTCAATCTTTTCAGAGAGAAACAGTTGATCAACGATCTACTAGCATAAGTAACAGAGCTGTGTGACATTGTAATCAAGTATATAAATGAAAAAAGGTTGAGTATAACTAATATTTACATATAGGCCTATATACAGATCAGTCTCAGGTTGAAAATTGTAGGGTAAACACACCCATTAAGCCCAGGCACCATTTAAACCCACTTGCAAATTTGAAGTCAATAAAAAAAAAACAGGGGGCTTCTCCTACTTATTATTTTATCCAAATCTGACAAGTTCTTAGTCACACGTCAGTTTTTGTTGAGAGCCAATCACATTTGTCAATGTTGAGTTAAGCCAGCCTAAATCAGTGCAATCTCAAAAGGCTCACAAAGTTGCCTCAAAACTTTGGTGTTTTGGGACCCCTCAGAAGGAATCAATTTTAACAATTTACAACCATTAATTTGGTAAGTACATTCATATTATGTAAATTGAGAGATTAATAATTAGATTTTTGTGTATTATCAAGTAGTTTTTTTAATCAATTTGTACTATTTGATTTAATTTGGAAAGATTAGTTTTCCTAGTTAGCGTAGCGAGTTAATCACAAGGTCAAAATATAGCCATACTGATAGATACACTGCCGAAGGATGAAACATGCTAAGTATGTAAACTAAATGTTTTCTGATTCATTTTACATTGCTCTACAAATTAAGACACAATTCATGGTTTGGGTTGGCTTAATATTTTTTTTAAATGCCTTTTTTTTAAGGTGGGCTTAAATGGTACAGTGAGCTAAAAAGCAGCTAGCACAAGCCAACTTTATTTCCCCCTTAGTCACTGTAGAACCATTTAAGCCTAGCATGTTCCGTTTAAGCCCAACTCATGTGTTTCAATAGGAAATTCCTGAAAGTATGAGTTTCATTGTAATTTTTGATGTAATGATTTGTCATTTTGTAATTGTCTTGTAATTTTTAATGTAATGATTTGTCATTTTGTAATTGTCATTGTAATGCTGTGACTTTGATGTTTCACCTTACTGACATCATTAACCAAAGTACATCACAGATCACACACTGGGCAGAAGTATTGTTGTGTAACCTATTTTGCATAATAATTTGTTTACAGTGAGAAAAATTACAAGAAAAAGGGAGATCTCATCAACACCACCTGAAGGGAAGAGACATGTCATGACCTACCTAGGGTCATTTGCACCTTGACCTCGAGCCAAATAACTAAGCTTTTTTCGCTTGTTATAACATTGGTCAAGGTTACTCGATCAGACGAATGGCTTAGTGTAGGCCACAGGTGTCAAACCGGTTCCACGGAGGGCCGAGTGTGTGCAGGTTTTCGCTCTTACCTTGTACCTGACTGATTGAATAGGTTACTAATTGGTTAAGATCTCCCCTCACCTGGCAGTCTAGTTCTTAATTGGGCTCTGATTGAAAGGAAAGACCAAAAACCAGCATACACTCGGCCCTCTGTGGAACCAGTTTGACATCCCTGGTGTAGGCGCTAATGGAACCAAGTTGGCATCTCGTAAACCCCACTAATAATGCCGGGAATGTGACCAAACTTTTACAGTAGTACAATTAGGTTGTGAACTGATAAAACAAGGCATTGAAAAGTTTGTATGTACACCAGAGGTATATTTAAATAACACTTGACTGACGGCTGCTAGTCTCGGCTCCTAAGCCCGATTCACACTAGATCCGGCAAAATGGTTGCATTGCGGCGGAAGTCCATTCATTTCAATAGAAAGCAATGAGCACCGCTGCGGCAAATCTACCGAAACCGGCAAAATGTGGATGCGGTGCGGCGGGTGTGTCGCAAGAGTTGAAATAATCCAACTTGTGCGGTGCTTTACCATACAGTGTCAGAACCGGAAGTTGATTTACCTCCGAAAAAGATCTAATATGTCGCTTTCAACTATGGGTGTGTGAGATTGCAAGACAAGCTTTGACAGCTAAGTAGATAGTTTTTGTATTGTCAATGAATACCAAACTGAAAACAGCTCATGCCAGTCGCCTTGCTGGAAGTGGACAGTTGTATGCAATGTTGCCCACCATCTCGTAGATACGAAAGATTGATTACTATGTTTTGCTGTGTACAAGTGTGTCTGCATTACGATGCCGTACGGGGACTTATTGCCTGACCTGGTGTGAATCCAGCTCTAGGCATGCTACATGTCCTCTGTGCGGTAGCAGCAATCAGGTAAGTGTTATTTAAATATACTGCTACTGCAATCCCGCAAGATCACGCACAGGGCACAACATTTATAGCCTAGCAGCCGAGAGTAGCGCCATCAGGCTAATGTTATTCAAATATACTTCTGATGTACTTCCAAACTTTTCAATGCCTTGTTTTATAAGTAGAGAACATTTTTTGGGGTTATTTACGAAATACCAACTTGGTTCCATTAGCGCCTGCACTAAGCCATTCGTCTGATCGCGCTAACTCAACCAATGTTATAACAAGGGAAAAAAGCTTTGGGGGGGTTGTTTGGCTCGAGGTCAAGGTGCAAATGACCCTAGGTTTTTTATTATTCCGAACCATCAGTTAAGCTATTGCTCTGTTCTATCTTCACATCAACAGTGACCAACCTTGCAAAGATTTTTTGTATCCTATTCCCTATATGTTGTCTAGCACTAGCAACAGTAGGTTTGTGTAAACTTGCATATGATCATTATTCTGATAACTCATAGATGGTCTTACCCAGCTCAGTGAGACGAGGAGGGGTTTTGCTGGCACTGCGGCGGGTTCGAGATGTGGACCTGCGCTTGCGGAGGATAAGGATGGGCGAATGGCTTGGTTCCCGTTTCCATCGGTCGCGCCGATCAAACGAGCGATTTCGTATAATGGGTCGACGTCGTCGTGACCCAGAGCGAGACCTTCTCCTTCGGACTGGAGATCGGGACTTTGAGCGTTTGCTCCGTTCTGTGGACTTGGATCTCTTCCTTCTGGCTGGGGACCTGGACTTTGAGCGCTTTGTCCTAGTTCTGGACTTGGAGCGTGACTTCCTACGCCGTGTTGTTGACTTGGAGCGTGATCTCCGGCGGCGAGCTGGACTTTTGGACTTGGATCTCTTCTTCCGTCTGACGGGTGGAGAAACAGACTTCCTTTTCCTGGCTGGGGACTTGGAGCGTCTCCTTCTGGAAGCAGACTTGGACTGGGAGGGAGAGATAGACTTCGAATGGGAGCGCCTCCGTAAGGGAGAGGTGGACGTCTTCCGGCCAGCAGGCGACTTCCTGGCAGGAGATGCTGAGGTTGAGGACTGCCGTTGTTTTGAGGAAGTTGTTTTCTTGATTGGGGACTTAGATGGTGAGGACATGGAGCGATGATCAGCTGGAACGTTTTCTGGTGAAACAGACCTGGACGTAGCACGTTCTTCGGGTTCTTCTTCAGAAGAGCTTGTCGGACTTTCCCCTTTCGGCTCTTCTACTGCTGAATCATGTTCTTCAGATTGAACCTCAGAGCTGGTCTCTTCAGCCTGCCCAGCCACTGGCTTGCACTGAGAGGTAGAACTGGATGCTGCAGCCCAAGGGACAGGCTTCCAGGGCCCTGCTGCTGCAGGTCCTACATCTGCTTCCATTTCCCCAGCTTGTTTGCTAGGCGCGTCATCAATCACACTCTTGTCTGCAGTATGTTTGTCAGCCATTATTGGAGACTTCTGGTCTTTGGCAGAAGACCTAGATCTTGAGCGTTCCGGGGACCCACTCTCAGATGGCCTGTCACTTGATACAGACCTAGATTTGTCTCCAATAGGTGATTTTGACATTGAACGCTTGCTTCTTTTTTGGGATTTGGGATTTGGAGTGTGAGACTTGGACCTTCTACAAGGTGTTGGAGATCGTGATGTTGACGGTTTACTGCCTCCAGGGGATCGGGACTTTGACTTACTCCGCTTTAATGATGGGGAACGCTTCGGAAGCGGTGACGTGGATTTCCTGGAGCTCATAGAGCGGGACTTGTTTTTCTTGCTGCGTGGGGATTTTGACCGTGAGCCTTTTCCTTTTCTCTTCAGGATCACAACAGAGCGTGAGCGAGTTCTCCGGCCCCTCCGGACCGGAGAACGAGATCTTCGATTTCTAGGAGGGGACCTCTTCCTTCGAGATGGGGAGCGACTCTGGGAGCGCCGGCCTCTTCTTATGGATCGAGAGCGGCGAATTCTTCGAGATCTGGAGCGCGAGCGGCGTGTTAACCTCACAGGCGAGCGTGACCTTGAACGCCTACCACGACGAGGAGGAGGGGTTCTGGTCCTTGACCTCCTGACACGGCCACGAGGCCTAGACTCAGACCGCCGCCCACGTCTGGGGGATGGAGACAATTTGCGTCCTCTCCAAGGAGATTTAGAAATAGACTTACGACCTCTCCTAGACGACAAGGGAGATGATTTGCGCCCTCTCCTGGGCGACAAAGGGGACGACTTGCGCCCTCTCCTGGGCGACAAAGGGGACGACTTGCGCCCTCTCCTGGGCGACAAAGGGGACGACTTGCGCCCTCTCCTGGGCGACAAAGGGGACGACTTGCGCCCTCTCCTGGGCGACAAAGGGGACGACTTGCGCCCTCTCCTGGGCGACAGAGAAGGGGACCTGCGTTTTCTCCTGGGGGACAGAGAAAGGGACTTGCGTTTTCTTCTAGGGGACAGCGATGGAGACCTGCGTCCTCTCCTTGGGGACAGCGAAGGGGACTTGCGTCCTCTCCTTGGGGACAGCGATGGGGACTTGCGTCCTCTCCTTGGGGACAGCGATGGGGACTTGCGTCCTCTCCTTGGGGACAGCGAAGGGGACTTGCGTCCTCTCCTTGGGGACAGCGAAGGGGACTTGCGTCCTCTCCTCGGGGAAAAAGAAGGGGACCTTCGTCCTTTCCTGGGGGACAAAGAGGACTTGCGTCCTTTCCTGGGGGACAAAGAGGACTTGCGTTTTCTCCTGGGGGACAGTGAAGGGGACTTGCGCCCTCTCCTGGGGGACAGTGAAGGGGACTTGCGCCCTCCCCTGGGGGACAGTGAAGGGGACTTGCGCCCTCCCCTGGGGGACAGGGACGGGGACTTGCGCCCTCCCCTGGGGGACAGGGACGGGGACTTGCGCCCTCCCCTGGGGGACATGGATGTCCGTCCTCTCCTAGGGGACAGGGATGGGGATTTGCATCCTTTCCTGGGCGACAGGGATGCTGACTTGCGTCCTCTCCTGGGGGACAGGGATAGGGACTTGCGTCCTCTCCTTGGGGACAGGGATGGAGACTTGCGTCCTTTCCTGGGAGACAGTGATGGAGACTGGCGTCCTTTCCTGGGGGACTCTGCTTGTGTCCTTTTAGGAGATAAAGACTGCTTCCTCTTGGGTGTCAAGCTCTTTGAGTCTGATCGAGACCTGGCCCTGCCAGACCCAGGTTGACCAGACAATTGCTTAGGACTTTGTGTACAACTGTGGCTTGTTTTGAGTCGTTTGGGACTTGGAGAACGACTAAGACTAGATCTGACTGTTTTAGTGTTTGTCGGCGACCGTGACCTTGACCTAGAGGGAGTCTTATTCTTACAATTTGACTGCAGTGCTGAATTTATCTCCTTCTTCTGTCCATCCTGCTCGAGCCCTAACCCTCCTCTGCTCTCCTCCCTCTGGCCACCCTGCTTGGGGATGATGTCAGGAAGCTCCTGGGAGTGGCTGTAACTCCTTTCTCCCCGTGGATCTTCTGCCTTCGTGACAGAGACAACTGGGCCCTCCCTGTCAGAAGGAGCCTTCTTCTCTTCTAACATTCCTCCTACATTTGCCGCCTCCTGATCTGAAAGTTGTTGCGTTACTTTAAGAGGTCCCTCTTTTTGGCCCATACTTATATGTAGGGAGGGCACCCTCTCCTCTAGCTTATTCTTAGACAGTATAGGAACAGCCTGAACAACTGTGCCAGCTGCCTTGCCCTCAGACTCCGAATCCGTCCCAGACATAGATTCACTATCTGATGGAGAGTGTGAAGGAGAGTTTTTCTCCTGCTTTTCCTCCCCCTTTCTCTTTCTTTTTTTTTTCTTTTTTCCAGCATGTTTTTTGTGCTTTCTGGTTTTAGCATCACCTTCCTCCTCAGGTTTATCTGTGTGGACATGTACACAAGCATTAATAACAAATAGCTATTCAACTTAATTGCTTCAACTTAAACTTCAACCATACACACTTTACCTGTGATCAAGTCCTTTGTTGCCCCTTTAATCAAGTCCTTTGTTGCCCCTTTAATCAAGTCCTTAGTTGCCCCTTTAATCAAGTCCTTTGTTGCCCCTTCTTTCTTGTCTGCTCCTGCATCAAATGCCACTGGGCCAGCGCTTCTCAATCTAAAAACAGAGAAAATATATTACAGTCTCATATAATGAACTAGATCATTTTCACGTAAGTGTGGAAAGTGTGAACATCTCTGCTGCATTTGACTGCTAGTCAATAGAGAATTGATTATATCTACTAATAAAACATGCTGTTACAGATGCAAACTACCAGCATTCACAACACTTGAATACAGTAAGCACGAGAACACAGGCATATTGAATACAATCATAAGCCAATGATAGCTTCTGGAATAGATAAAATCGCCTTCCGTTTTCTTGCTCCAAAGAAAACATGCTGCAGAATGGCTTGAATGCCTTTTGCATTTTAACAACTTTAGAGCAAAGTTGTAGGTGTAACTGTTCTTTACAAGATGTTAATAAATTCTGCATTTTAATAAAAATGTGTTTGCTTTTACATCAACAAAATCATGTCATGTATAAATGTTATTATGTATCAAACTGATAATCTGTATACAAATGCTGTTATAATGTATACAGGCTTAGTAACAGGACTGTCTAAATAAAAGTTAATAAAAAACAAGAGTGACCAGGCCAATACTAGCTCTGTCCATTTTATGGGCCATATTCAATTTCAAAACAGTTCTCAATCATTGCAAATCCTGTAACAGATGATAAGTCTCTGATGTGGAACAACAGATCATATGATTGGTCTACACAGCATATTTACATTGCCATATTTCAAAACATTGCGTCCTTGCATTTCGCCACGTTCCAGTTGTAATGGAAAGAGCCTCACCCTGCTCTGGTTCTGACTGGTGGTTTGTCCACGTCTGACTCTGGGGCTGAGTCTGAACTGGACTCTCGCTCTCCCTTGCCACGTTTCTTCTTCTTCTTTTTACTCTTGTGTTTTTTGTGCTTCTTGTTCTTCTTGTGGGGCGTTTCACTTCCTTCCTTTGCAGACATTTCCGGCAGAGTGAGTTCTCTTTCTGCTGCCGCATCACCACCTGCACAGAATAATAAATCACATTATTTTGTCAAGCAAACATTTTAGTATGGCACACATCAGCAACTGGTGTTACAAAAATGTTTAGTTAAAAAGAGTTTTAGAAACTGTGTGTAGGTTATCGGCTTAAGATGTGCTGGCAGTGTGATTCATTTTGCTTAAATATATTCAGATGACCAATTCTCTAATTTTACTATAATTTCTCTTTTTTTATTATAAATGGTCAATTGAAATTTCATTCTGTTTGATATTTTAGTTTAAAAACTCAAAAATAAATACTAGTAACTCGAGCTGGGAGGAAATCCACCTTTCAACATCACAATGATCCCAAGCACAAGGTTAACTATAAATTAGAGTTGCTGAAGAACAAATAAAATGTAACTACTAAAGGGCACATTGAAAATAATGCTCCCAATCCCATTTTGAGTCATTGGCACCATTCAAAAAATGCTGTTCAGTGTGCAAAGTTTTTATTATATAAATTTTTGACTATCAATGCCAGGTCTAGCAGTGCAAAACCTTGCAGAGTAAAATAAGGGCATAACTTTATTTTTTCCTCATTTTCATGGCTCATGATTAACAATCGCTCTATTTGCCTAATATAGACCTATTTTGGAATAATTTTTAGGTCAGAATGTGACAAAGAACATTAAACGATTTTATGAAAGATCTAAATTAAGTGTTAACCAAACCAATTATTCTCTGCCATAGTCAAAATGCATTGCCTCTTCATAAAAAACATACCCATACTCACTACAGTTGCAAAAATGTTACCCCAAAAAGTTTATTAACATTTTTTAATTATGCTATATACATTGCTCAAAGTAATTAATGGAACACTCAGATCACAACGAGCCTCAATGACAGACAAATAAAAGTTCAAAATCTTTACTGTATATTGTGTAATTCATTGGAAAATAAAATGATGGAACAATGGTCAATGGCAACCAAAATCACCAATCGATAGAGGGCACACCAAAACTCTAAGTGAACAACTGAAATCACACTGTTCAAATTTTCTCATAATGTGGCAGTAGTGTGTATGGCCCTACGTGCCCATCTGCACCCCCGACAATGTCTGGGCATGCTCCTGATAAGATGGTGGATGGTGTCCTGGGGGATCTCCTCCCAGACCTGGATCAGGGCACCAGTGAGCTCCTGGACAGTGTGTATCGCTACTTGGTGGCATCAGATGCAACAAAAACATAACGTCCCCAAGGTTCTCTATTGGATTCAGGTCTGGGGAATGTGATGGCCAGTCAATGGCATTAATGCTTTGTCAAGAGTCTGGGCATTGCCCTGCATCAGGAGGGACCCAGGGCCCGCTGCATCAGCGTAAGGTCTGACAATAGGTGAGGATTTTACTCCGGTACCTAACAACAGCATAGAGGTCTTTGCGACCACAAAGGAGGTGATACCAGTCCTACTACTGGGTTGATGCAATTCTACAGCCCTGTGCAGGTCTCCTCGTATTAACAGCCCATCTCCTAGTATGGTTTCCATGCTCTTGAGACTTGTCAAAAAAGATGTTGTATTATTAGGGTGCTAAAGTATATTACTTTCCATATGAGCAAAACTACTATTTCCCAACCGAGAGACTTAAAGCTGTTTCACAAAATATGTATAGGTATTAGAGTTTGGCAAATTGATCGGCCTGGCCGATTAATTATGGCCAGTTATGAGTTTTCTAACTATGAGTTATCTATGAGTTTGCAGTTCTTCTGGTGGAAGAACATCCTCTAGTGTAGGGCTGCAGCTATTGATAATTTTAGTAAACAAGTATTCTACCGATTATTCCATCGATTAATCAGATAAGAAATACTCTTGTTAAATTGAAGAGCAATAATTTACAATAGCTTGGTTTAATTTTCGGAAAAAGCAACATTTTTATTGCCTACATTGCTTACAATATCACCTCTCAAAAAACTAAACATAATGTCCCTCCTTTATCAAACATGCGAAGAAACAAGCATAGATCTGAGCACAGAAATCATCTTACGACAGGGCTCACGTGTGATTTACAAACGTGTGTTGAGTCAACATTCATTTTATCAACTAAGGAGGACTTAAACTAAATGTATATACAAGATTAGATATTTTATTTAAATATTTTATTTAAATTATAAATATAAGCAAATGTAAGATATTTAATTATGTAATTCTACATGTATTTAACTATTTCTATAATGAATTATTTTATTAATATTTATTCATTTCATGGTTGCAGTCATTGTGAAATCTGTCATGTTTGAAATCATAATTGAAAAAGTTAATTGGTCACTCTCCACCATCAAAGTTTGAAGGGCAGGCTATTTATTTCATGGTGTACATATTTACTTAATAATGTTGCTAACATTCCTCCATAATTAACCATCTAATTATTAGAATTAAATGTGTTAAATTAGGATTGGATTGAAAAGAATCTGGACATTAGCTCTCCCAGACTGCTGGAGATCCTTGGTCTAAATAGTACCCTCCAGAATTGACACACTAAGTAAATATGAACAAAGTTTCTCGAAAACCTTTTTATTTATATTTACTTATGATGTCAATAGTATGAATGAAAATATACTTATGCAAAAAACAATTTTCCGATTAATATATTTTAGTTTACTAATCCAGAGAATTAAAAAAGTTCAAAACATACTCCGTAAATTAAATTGTAAGGATTATGACAAAGCCATTGTCAGTAATACGGTTCATGCACCCTAGAGTCTAACAGGGAGCAAACAGAAGTTATATACTGGTGTGATGGAGAACAAAAGTGAATGAAATGTCCCTACTAACAACTTTAGAATTTTATACAGTAATATTTGAACGGACAACCATTTATTGCACCACAGAGAGTGTTCTATTGCATATCATGTCACATACCTGGCTGAGTGTCCACTGCACACTCCATTTTGTCAGCTTTGTGTGTGGATGAGTGATGGCCTAAAAATCCTCTGGCCCCTGGCACAGCCCAATGTTTACCTCCCGTCCCCTGTCTGTCAATACGGGGGAAAACAGTTATTTTAGCCTGCTTCATAGCACTCAACAGGATCTTTCAGAATGTCAAGACAACACAGATCAATTAGACCACTAAAGTAAAAAATATATGAATATCCTCAGGGAAACACTGTCAGGACACAATGAAATAAAACAATACTCTATGCAGCTGCCTTACATAACAACGATTACCCACTTAAAGAGAGATAGCTAGGCAACCGTTTTGTCCATCTCAACAACACTTGATCACTTGCTAGCAAGGTGTACATGATAAACGATGTACAGAAGCTAATATGTAGTTAGGCAGTTATCTACATAGTAACGAAAATAGCGTAACCAAAGATGCTATATCTTTTATGAAGATTAACCACTTATCAGGAGGACCGTGTGGTTACTCGCCTCCGCCCCGCATGGTTGATCTGGAGGTAGACACCTTACTGGCTGGTCAGAGCAGAGTGGGTGGGGGCACGAAACCGATCCGAAATAATTTTAAAAAACTGTCGGAAGTCTCAACTTTAAATTCCATTTTTAACGCTAACTCGCTAGTTCAGTATTACTAGCTAAGTAGTTAGCTTAAATAGATACTAGCTAACTAGCTCCTAGCTATCAACGGGGGTATTGTAACTCGTGTTTTCAACAGAAAGTCGAATAAATCGTTCACAAAACACATTAACTTCTGTTCTTCGCAAAAACATTTAATACGTGACAACATTAAAATTGCTAATTTTTCTAGATACACACAGTAGTCAATTCAGGTTACCTAACAAAGACCACTGACAAAGACACGCCGTTACAACTGCAGCCCGGCCTCATTTGTCTAGCGCAACCTTAGTTTCGTTAGCCAAGCTGCTAGCACTAGCAATTTATCGATTATGTATTTACTCGTCGTACAAAACAATAATAA
The DNA here is from genome assembly GCA_016801145.1 of Umbra pygmaea. Taxonomy (NCBI): domain Eukaryota; kingdom Metazoa; phylum Chordata; class Actinopteri; order Esociformes; family Umbridae; genus Umbra; species Umbra pygmaea. The sequence continues at coordinate 22,891 of JACXGM010005570.1, read as the reverse complement.
TATATCTATAGCCAACCATTGATTGTTCTATAATCTATATTTATACCGTTTTCTTACCTATGATGTGAATTATTTGAATTTAAAAGGTTAGAAATTCCAGAAAAGCCTGCTGAATGGTAGTCGCCATCTTTCTAAGACGCCATGACAGTTTGGGGGACCCCGTAATCCCAGAATGCAATGCTGGGCGGCAAAATGCTTTCGTCATTAGACGCAAACGCCACAGAAAGGCTGCATACATCCTAACAAAAGTCAAATTTTCATTATAAAAAACAAGCAATGTCTCATTGTAATTTAAGGTACAGACATACTTTTCCCCCTCATAAATACTTTATGTGGAACAAGGATACACAGATAAATCAATATTCATTTAAAGATAGGTTGACAGCAACATTTCTAGAATGCTGAACATTCATAACTTCTTGATTTTATTGAAGGAAATCGTATTAACAAACAAAATTCTCAATGTATCTTAAAATCTTATTTAATGTCTTATCCGACAATAAGAATGAAGTGAGACAAAACTGTATGTCATGTTGGGAATTATTAATGTGCTTGCTATAAAATAATTTGGATTGATTTTTTCCAATCTGATTAAGATGAACTAAATCAACAAATTGAATATCAATATTTTTACTATTTTGGGTTAAGGATTGCTGCTATTTACAAAAGTTAGGCAGCTTTATAGTTAGTTAATAATCAACTTTTTTTCAGCCAAGTAGGCTATTACGTTCACAAATGCAAAATTTGCCTGCAACAAATCCAACATGATATCTTCCAGAAGCTTTTAAACAACATATTTCTACAATAAATTACTCTATGAATCTAAAAGCCATTAAAAACTTTTTAAGTTATGACTTGCTAGCCTAAATTTTATGAACTTGTAGGCCTATACTTGAATACCCATGTTATTTTGTTTTGTACCCCAATTGTCTCAATTTCAGCAGGCATCCTAATTTAGTCTATTTAGCAGCCTATTGGTCTGAGGATGGAGACTATTACCCAGTTTTTGACAGGATGAATCTGTCCTAGACAGAGGCCTATACTACAAAGCAAGTTCAACATGCCCAGGATTTTTTGGGGGGGGTCAGATAGCTCAGCAGTTAGGGAGTCGGATTAATAGTTGGAAGGTTGCAGGTTCGACCCCTGGATGTGCCAAATGTCATTGTGTCCTTGGGCAAGGGACTTTACCTTAGGTTGCTCCAGGGAGATGTCCCTTAATTGACTGTAAGTTGCTCTGAAGTAAGAGTGTCTGCTAAATGATTAAAATCTAGATTTATTTTGTTAGCTGTCTTCACTAAGCCACATTAACCATCTCCAATCTTAATTGGAGAAAATTAAATCTAGGATTAGCTTCCTATTCTACAACAAGTCCTCCTTCACCCATGCTGCCGAACTCACCCTAGACTTCAGTGATGTCATTTACAGAACTGCCTCTACCTCCGTCCTGAGAAAATTAGATATAGTTTATCACAGTGCCAACCGGATTGTCTCCAATACCCCATTTAACACCCACCACTGTGACCTATATGCACTAATGAGCTGGCCCTCACTACAAACTTGATGCCTGACACACTGGTATCACCTCATCTACAAATCACTTTTAAGCAAAACCCCTCTGTACCATTGCCTTACCCACCTGTAACCTGCGCTCAAGCAGGTACATCTGCCTTTGTCAATCCAAAAGCCCATACTTCATTTGGCCGAAACTCCTTCCAGTTCACAGCAGGTAACAACTGGAAAAAACTACTAAAAACTTGGAAACTCGTGAACACCATCTCCCTCACCTTTTAAATCACGCCTGTCAGAGCTTCTATCAGATCACTGCACATGCTGACCCTCTCACACACACACTACATCTGCCCATTCTTAGTGCCTTAGTTGTGCCCCATGGTGTATCTGCATGCAATGATCTGTACAGTATCTTATTTATTGTTTGTCATTTGCTCAATATCCATTTGCACAGTTATGCTCAAGTGTTAAATATTCCATTGTTTTTGCCTTGCAACTTTACATACCAATTAATCTACCTCTAATTCAGATTTCTGTTGCACTATAACTTTACATATACTTACATTGATTACTCTGATGATCCACACCCTGTATTTTTGATTTTGTTGTGTAATTAATGTGTAACGTGTGTAATTCATATGTAATTTTATGTCATATTGCACGTTTGTGCTTTTATTTTATTATTTTTATGTAAAGTGCTTTGAGTTGTTACTTTTAAAGACACTTTATAAAATAAAGTTTATTATTATTTATCTTGACTAGGTTGCCGTTTCAAATGAGATACTGTTCTCAACGTCCCCACCTGGTTAAATAAAGGTAAAATAAACAAACAAAATTAGCATAACATCTGCAATCCCACATAAGCAATGTCATGACGTTGGTTATCAATTTGTTAATTCATTCAAGGTTTTCCCAATCTAGCAAAGACCGCGTTCACATGTGTGCACAATTTGACCAATTGTAGACATGGACAAGACTTCCAAAGCTGCATATTTCACTCAATGATGAAAAGTTGTATGCTCTTGTATTTGCCAAGAGATTGAGGACAGTACTAAGGACAGTTTATTTGATTTCTATAATGCTTTTGACACTGTAGAACATATGTTTATATTTAAAGCACTACATTTTATGAACAATTTATATGTTTTTGAAACTAAACATTTAACCATAGACTGTATATATTACTGGACGTAGCATCCGGCAAATAATGCAAATGTGGAAGTGCCTTAAACCTCTATTCTATACATTGACTGTATAAACTACTGGACGGAACATGTGTGACGTCACCCATTGGTTTGTGGACATTTGATTTGAGTCATTGAGTTTGCCGTTACTGGCGCAGCCATCTTGGTTGCAGATGAAAACATTTTAGACGAGAGGGTGTCTAACAAAAAGTTTGGCTAACAAAAAAACAGTTTTAAAACAAAATGTAATGTTACTTACTTGAAAAACTGAACTACAGACTTCTTTGAGTGTCTTGTCGTACAACCGAATGCTGAACAAGACATTATTAGGCGGCAAAAGTGACACAGTCATAACATAGCCATGCCCTAAAACACCCCCTGCTTTATCGCCGATTTTCAAATCAATAAGACCATAATTGAAAAAATGAACATCATTCTGTATTGCAGAAGACTAAAAACTAGCAATTGAGACCATAAACTCATTATGAAAATGTTTACTGAGGTAATAAATCAAGTGAGAAGTGGCATATTTTCTCATAGACTTCTACAGAAACTGATCTCCTTTTGCAACCGCACATGTCGCCTCCAGTTGGAATTCAGATAGAATGCAGTTTTAAGGCACTTCCACATTTGCATCACTTTGCCAAACCAGATGCTATCCCTATGATTATATCTGAATTCCAGCTGGGGGCAATCGACGGAGAGAGAGACCAAGAGAGCAAGCTACGGTAGTTAATGGAGCACACAAGGTGACACCGAAGCCAGAAAAAAATGCAACTATGTCAGCACAGTTCATATTTCATGGTGGGGCTAATGTTGGGCTTACATGATTCTTGGTGGGGCTGTAGCCCAACCAAGACATACCCTGCCACCGGCCCCCAGCTCATAACTTCTTAAAGGTGTCATATTGGTCATCGCATTACATAGATTTATCTAATGAGTCAAATTTTGTTCTTTATTGGTAACATAAATTTGTACTCTTCCTATCAAGAAAGGAACATGTTAAGGTATTATAGCACATAACAAGGAATTTATGTAAACTAGCTGATGACAATACCATCATTCTGAGAGACAGGAGGTTGGTAAAGCAGTTGCCTGTCTTATTTCCCCTCAAAAGTTATGTTTTAAAGAAGGTACATGGCATCCCATTCAAAAACATGATAACCTATCTTTGAACTGTTATAGGAAAGGCAATTTGAACTTTAACCCCACCATTGAGAAAAAACATTTGGCTTCTGAGAAATATAATTATTTTACCAATAAGATATAAGGGCGAGGGGCTTGCTTGTTTTTTTATTGGATTCTGAAAACAGTGTTTTGAATGTTTGACTCTTGGTATTTTAGAATTCCAGTTTTTTCAGGTCATTTTGTGGTAAATAGAAATCCATTTTAAATTGAATGATTTCCACAAACAGGAACTTTTAGCTTGGATGCTAGTATGTAAACAATAGGGACATAACATTTAAAAAACATTTGTGTATTTCTAACATATTTTAATTCATATTTGAATTCCAATAACTGATAGACAGTATGCCATTGTTAAATTTTGCAAAGTTTTATCAAGCATAGGCCTATATAATATAACCATGGCTTGCAATGACTGAGAATTTTATCTTGGAACCGCCAAAAATTCACACACAATGCATATTTGTATAATTTTCTTTTCTCTTAAAATACTATAGTAACTTAACATAGAAATAATAATAATACATAATTTGCTTAACCCTATATCTAACCTTAAATGAAAGTAAAAATATTGTGTTTAAAATTTTATTTTGACTTGTTGCTCTAGAATCGGACTGGTGGATTAAGAATCTAATCGAATCCGAAACAAACACAGACAGTAGACTTAACGTTGCAACTTCCGGCAGTCTGGAATTCCTTTTTTGCGCATGGGCGTTGTAGGTCAATGTCCTGTCAGCTGAGTAGCACAGCATCTTTGGCTGTCACAACAACCCAGCAGAGTATGTCCAGAGAGTTGCATTTACTACCACAATCGTGACAAAATTGTCTGTACGTGTAGGGTGTTATGATACGCCGATCAAAAATTTGTGAAGGAGATATACCCCGTCATGGCGGCAGAAATACAACCCAAGCCGCAGGCACGGACGCCTGTTCTGCTCAACAAAATCGAGGCTTCCCAAGATGTTGTGACCACAGCGGTAATAATTCCAAAGGAGGACGGGGTTATCAGCGTCTCGGAGGACAGGTAACTAAGATTATACTGTACTGTTTTACGGTACTGCTTATAAGATCATGACATCATGCCAAGTATGTCACTTTAATATTACATGCATTTTGCTCAGTTATACACAGTATGTAGTGTAATTATACTGCTGGCATTAAGCTCCCTGCCGCTGGTGGCTTTTGCCTCAGACTGCAGGATCATTGCTCGGCCGTTGTTGTAGCTACAGTATAATTTCCTTCATGTGGCAGTGGTCGGTCACCCCCCTTAAAAATGATAATTTTATATATTATCACAACTGACTTTCATGTTGTACGTCTGTATATCCATCGATTCCAACTGCACGATCATGACTGACACGCAGATCGTTCATAAAAACAGCCAGGCTTTTCCATGTCAGCTGACATGAATGGCTACTTGTGTTCATCTCATTGCGCAGTAATGTAGCCTACCGTTATTATTTACTGTTCTCATATTTATTTGGGTCATTATTTTACTGAGACAATATACTGTACAGGACTGCTGTAGTGCAAATGAAACATCACTAATGTTGACAAAACGTGTTTGAGCTCCTACCTAAGCAGTATCATATGACTCTTTAGGAACCGTATATCTTAGTCAGCACCAGGCTCAGGCTCTATTGCCAGAAACAACCTAAAGGCAAGTTCTCCTTTGTTAAGATGAGTGTTATGGAGGCGGGTGGAATATGAGGATTCTCTCTATTTCAGGAATTTAGCCTTCTCTTTCCCTAGATTTCCTGCAGTTCAATAGTCCAATTTGTAATATCCTTGTTTAATCCACAGGACTATTCGGGTATGGCTGAAGAGAGACAGTGGTCAATACTGGCCCAGCGTCTATCACACTATGCCAGGTAAATCATATTTTCTTCTGAGCTACTTGTGAATGAATATATTTTTGCCTGAGAGACACAAGACCCGTTGGAATAGTACTAAAAAAAATTTTTTATGCAAATACTAGCAAATCCGTTGGCCTCATTTTGTGAACTATAGTCAGCTATTCTGTCTGTATGGAATAATTTATTACACTTCTGTTTTTGTAAATAACCAGTTAAACCAGCTCTGTCAGGTTGAATGCATCCCCACAGTGTGGTTAGTAAATAGCTAGAAATATGTCTGCATCCTGCAGCATGCAGTCCTTCAGAATATAACTGATCTCATCAAGTTATTGTCTCACTGTGGACTACAAGGAGTCATATTCGTTTGGAGACTTTCTGTACTTCCCTTGTTTTTTCCTCTCAGCACATGTTGCGCAAGTTACTATAAGTTTCATGTGTTCACTAGCCTAGTCAGTGATTTTCCCTTCAGCACATTGACCCCCCAACACAGACACAGAGACACATAGATAGACACACAGACACACAGACACACAGACACACAGACACACAGACAGACAGACACACAGACAGACAGACAGACAGACAGACAGACAGACAGACAGACAGACAGACAGACAGACAGACAGACAGACAGACAGACAGACAGACGCGCAAACACGCACACACACACACACATTATGCTCTCAATTCTAACATTTCTCTTTCCTCATAGCTTCTTGCACCTGTATGTCCTTTAACCCTGAAACTAGGAGGCTGTCTGTGGGAATGGAGAATGGAACCATCTCTGTGAGTGACTGATTCTATTTTATTAGATACACCTAACATGTATGGGCAGGACATCATTATGTACCATGTACCCAGCCTTTTCAACCTTGACACTCCTACCAAAGTAATTGTCCCATTACTAGGGTTGGATTGGGGGCTGGGCCTCTCAAGCTGGGCGTGTTTACTGAGGCTGTCGTCAGCCAATGAGGTATTCAGTAGGCTGGTTTGGCGAGGCTTCCTTTAGTCAGTATGGTAGAGGCCTGTAATAGAGCCTGAAAAATGCATCCACTATGGGCCCTTTTAATAAGAATCACATATTCCCCCCTCTCATGTTGACAATGCCTTCTCCCTACAGTCAAGCAAACATATTAAGAACTACCAAGACCTTTATGAAAATGTTTTTATTTTCAGCTTCCCCAATTTGGCCTCTAAACACAGTTTTTCTCATCTCACTTTTTGAGAGAGAGACAGAGAGAGAGAGAGAGAGAGAAACACTCCACGAACAAAATTAAATCTTCCTGGGAGCGGGAAATGGGTGTTGAATACACAGAGGAGTGGTGGGGTGAAGCGATAGACAGAGTAAGCTCCACTACATCTTGAGCCCGTCTCGGACTTATACAGTTTAAGGTGGTTCATATAGTTAACTTCTCTGAAATGTACCCTTCTGTGATTGATGATTGTGACAGATATAGTGCCTCCCCATGTCACCTGTATGATATGTTTTCCTTTGCTTTAAGATGAGAACATATTCCTAATTTTATATCAGGCACTTTTGGTAAATTTAAAATTCTTCTGCACTGTAAACAATTTTGGAAATATTAACAGTAACCTACTGTAATTACAGCAATTTCTAAATACAGTAGAGTACTGTTAATTTAATTTACTTTCAGTAATTTCTGTAGTTTCATCAGAAATTTACTGTAATTTCAACAGTGTTCTATTTTAATTACTATTGTGTACTGCATTGTATTGTGGACAAATATTCAATAGGCAGAAGCAAATGACTTTTATAAAAAAAATGGCGGCTGTCGTTAGTTGTCACGGTAACAACACGCAAATTGGTTTAATGCGGAAGTAGGGCGCTAAATCTTTGCAATGGAGTGGTACACGTAAAAATGGCTGCCGCTCTGACCATTTTGATACATTTATCTGTATTGGAATGGCACTTCTAATCATTCTATATCTATGCTGCAGACAATGTCGGTTTTACAGCACTATTGGCTCCATGCAAAATCCTCCTTCAACGAATGTCTTCGCAGACAACTGGAGATTGAAAAAATAGGCGGGGGTGTGGTCTTGTTTTGTTTGTAATATTTTCATGCTAAATTAAAAAACAAAATACAGGTTACCAGATCTTTTTTTGACATGCATTTATTTTTCTTATACCGTCATGGTTTCATGTTTGTCATAAATTGGTCACTTGGTATTGAGTCGTTCTAGTTCTCAGAGTCTTTGCAGACAGCCAGCTCTGATCACTTACCTTCCAAAGTGGTTGCATCTCTGTTTTCTCACATGCTGGGTTCAGCAGATATGCCTACATATAAACAAAATAAATATACAGTAGGTCTCAGCACATATGCCTACATATAAATAAAATAAATATACAGTAGGTCTCAGCACATATGCCTACATATAAATAAAATAAATATACAGTAGGTCTCAGCACATATGCCTACATATAAATAAAATAAATATACAGTAGGTCTCAGCACATATGCCTACATATAAATAAAATAAATATACAGTAGGTCTCAGCACATATGCCTACATATA
>JACXGM010005569.1:12604-35069 GCA_016801145.1 Umbra pygmaea | reverse complement strand
TCTCTCTCTGTCTCTCTGTCTCTCTGTCTCTCTGTCTCTCTGTCTCTCTGTCTCTCTGTCTCTCTGTCTCTCTGTCTCTCTGTCTCTCTGTCTCTCTGTCTCTCTGTCTCTCTGTCTCTCTGTCTCTCTGTCTCTCTGTCTCTCTGTCTCTCTGTCTCTCGCTATCTCTCTGAATACTGAAGGCAGGATGGAATCCAGTTTAAATTAAGTGTGGTAGCGGTTTTAAGGGAAAAGATTAAGTTGGAAAGAGAGCAAGAAAAAGAGAAAAAGTAGTAATAGAAACAAGGAGAATCCAAATAACTTGTGTTGTGTGGTCAGTCCCGCATTAACCCACAGTGGTCTTTGGGGCTCAGTCCAGTCTTTTCACACCCTGTCCAATGCAGCTAAATTGTACAATCCCACTGACGTGTACAATCTTGACTATCCACAAAGCAATACTTTTTTCATTATAAGTCAATAAATACCCTCGCCCCATTCGGTGTTTGATCTGCATGTCTTATCCAAGGGGCAAACTCTGAGGCTGAAAAATTATGCCAACCTGGAAGTACCAAAAATGCAAAGCATCGAATGGCCACTTAAGGCTGGCTGCAGAAAGGAGCCATTTCAATGTACCTCTATGGCAAAATGCCCAAATTTACAGCAGAAATGAACATGTTTATAGCCTGGTTCAAAAGATGATTTTGGTGTATATTGCTTATTTCCCTCTATCTGTCAACTCTGTGTGGGTGACATTTTTCATAACTCATTCGCTTAAATAATTAAAGTTTTATAATAAGGGTGCACGTCCTAATGAGCGACAGACGTGGTGCATGGCATGGAATTAGCAACTAGGCACCTCAACTCCACCCACGCTCCACCTTTTTTGACAATTTTTGGTTATCCGAGAGTGACGTCAAGTGACGCCACCAAGATGGCGACGACTGTCTCCGTGCACAATGAGCTTCAAAACCGCTTTTTCAGAAATCAATTGGTGACGTCACTGTTACTTATCATCACAGCAAGCAATGATCTAAACAATGTTCACTCAGTTGAAATCCAGCAACATAAACAATGAGTAGCATTGAAATTGGCAATTAATACGAAACATTATGCAAAGCACTCCCTCCTGTTAAATAGTTAAGGTCAACAATGTCTTGAATTTTGTCCAAAATATACTTAATTGTCCTCTATTTCTTGTGATAAACTTGGTCTTTTTTTCCTGCAGAAAAACCATACCAAAGCACAATAAACTTGTTGACTACTTACAAAGCTTGATCCTCTCCTACCATCTTAATAATAAGTGTATGTCATCATAGAGCCGTCGGAGGCATTGTAATTACATGCGTCTGCATATGTCGTGTCGTGCAAATGAATTGCATCAATCCATTTATAGACGTGTAGACACAATACCAAAATGAAATGTTACACAGGATTATATATGTAAGGACAAGTCTAAACAAACATTAACCTTCATAGTCATTAAGATTCTTGCTAGCACAGTTTACTTGAGATGAACAATGCATTTAATAATTATTATTATGTGAAACGTGTTAGTTCACTGTCACTGAATCATCACTACAATGGTCAGTGTGACTAATCACTATAAGTGTCTGTGTGACAGATCACTTTAAGTGTCAGTATGACATCACTACGAGGGTCAATGTGACAGATCCTTTTGAGGGTCAGTGTGACAGATCACAATAAGGGTCAGTGAGAGTGTGACATCAAAATGAGGGTCAGTGTGACATCACTTTGAGGGTCAAGTATTACATCAGATAGGGGTCAATGTGAACAGTGTTAGAGTGAGGTTTGAGCGGGAGCATGTAATCCTTCTGAACTATGAAAGCATTACCAGTGTGGAGCCCCGTTTCTATTGAATTGGAGGTGGAGAAGACTCTAGAGGAGAGTAAGAGGGAAGTGGATAACTCCTGACATTCATTTTTTGTTTACTCCTGGTGCTTTTTTGCCTTGTATGAGGAAAAATAATATTTACTTACAATATGTTTGTGATTTGGGACAATACATGCAAACCTGTCCGCCTTGATAGCAGTGGCTTCTCCAAATAGCCTTGTGGAATTCATTATGTCTTTACATTTTCAGAATCCCAAAGGTTGTGCTTCACAGCCCAGTGTGTTAGCTGTGAGATCATAACTCAACAGTGTGCTTCAACCACAACCCCTAGATATTACAACTACACAGAGGTGTCAGCCACACAAATAAACTGTGCCTCTGGGACAAATTATTTTTGTTTTTAAAACAACAAAACTCTCATAGTTGATTAAATTTAGGGACAGGCTCGTCCATTGGGGAATCATCAGTAAACAGGTTTACAGCAAAGACGAACAAAGTGATGTCAGATTCTCTACTGTGTCATCCCAGATATTCAACCAACATTTAAAGCACTACTTCACAAAACATTCAGCAATTACAGATATAAGGGAACCCCCTTAAGCAGAGGATCAGGTGAAAGGTGCAAACAATTTACATATATAAAAAATATAGCACCTGCTGTGACTTGATCACATCGAAGTGTAAAATTTCGTGTATAAACAAATAAAACAATACATGAAATAAAGAAATATTGATTGACGTTATCTTACAATAGTTTTTTATCTAGAAAGAGTAGCCTATATATAGTAAGATACAGTAATGTACACAGTCAGCTAGCTACTAAATACAGCTGGCACACTACACATACAGTACAATAACATTACCACACAGACACGATGTGTGCTCCATTATCAAGTTACAGAAAATAGGTTTAATAAACTTACTCATCTGTTAGTTGTCCTCTTGTACGTCTCTTTTCATGCGTGCTGGAAAACTTCAGTGATTCAGTGACGCATATGCGGTCGTCAGTCATTTTTGTTTAAGCCTTACAAGTAAAGCTATTCCACAATCCCATTCATTGTGGCAAGTGCTTTTTCCCACAGAAGCACTTAGGCAATTAGAATTTAACCGCGTTTCAACTGGATTAGCTATCTGTAAAACATGCTGCCTTGTTGAAGCTTGATATCAAACTCAATTTGTTGTAAATGTTCTTCGGTGTACTCGGGCACAAACATGTTGGTTGGATGTCACTCAGAATGTAAAAGCAAGTTGTAAAATTCCTCATCTGGAAATCCTAGGTTAGTAGCAATTGTGTTACCAGCGACTGTGGTTACGAACTGTTTCATAGATCCTAGAGGACCTGCCGGGTGGGCGGGGCTTGGAACAAGGAAGTCAGCGTTGTAGTTCTCTACATACTGAAAAAAATCATACCACCTCGTCTGTTTAGCATTAAAACAGCTGATCGAAACATTACAGAAAGACAAGCTATAGCTTAAAACATCAAGGACAACCGAGGCTTTAAGAGAGTAGGTTTGAAAGCCAGATCAATCTAACATGGATGCTTTTTTTCGCGACCAAATACACGCCTGTATTCATTTTTCCTATCTCCAAGGTCCATTGGATTTCCACCGTGACGTCAGCGTGTGAAAATTCCCCGCGAAATTTCAAATCTTGCTCTTACACTAGCCAGGCATGGGTGAAACATATCTCACTGTTCTACAAATGTCTGGGAGAAGCTACTAGCACCTCCAGATAGCTGTAGGGTGAAGTATCCCTTTAACAAGAATAAAAAGATACATTAGAAATTGATGTGCACTGACTTGTCCGGACCCAAGCTTACTCCTTATTTGTTAAAGTTTCTATGCTTAAGAACAAAACCAGCTGTTATCACGATATTTCTGTCTATGTCTATCTACATTTTTTTCAAAAATTCTTAACAATTTTATAGTGTTTAATTTCCCAATTCTATTTGGTATGTAGATAAAGGAATTTGGTTCTGTGGTTGGTTTTTAGATAGAGGAGGGGGACCAGAGAGTGGGCCAATTATAGGGTTATCACACTTCTCAGCCTCCCTGGTAGTCTGCTCCAAGGTGCTGGAAAGGAGGGTTTGGCCGATAGTCAAACCTCAGATTGGAGATGAACAATGCAGATTTCGTCCTGGCCGTGGAACAACGGACCAACTTTTTACTCCTGCAAGGAACCTGGAGGTGACCTGGGAGTATGCCCATCCAGTCTACATGTGTTTTGTGGATCTGAACAAGGCGTATGATCAGGTACCTCGGGAGATAATGTGAGAGTTGGGTCGGGAGTATGAGGTGAGGGGGGTCTCTAAGTGTGAAGCGGCTGGGATGAGGATTAGCACCTCTAAATCTGAGGCCATGACTCTCAGCAGGAATCCGGTGGATTGCATACTCCAGGTAGGGAATCCTTACCCCCTAGTGAAGTAGTTTAAGTACCTTGGGGTCTTGTTCACAAGTGAGGGGAAAATGGAACGTGAGATTGGTCGGAGAATCGGAGCAGCTGTGGTAGGGCTGGGCGATAAAACGATAATGATATGTCTCGCGATAGACACGTAATCAATATCAATAAAATATGTGTTCAATAAAACGTTTGAGAATTTCCTTTTCTTCATCGGAAGAAACCAGAGGTTGTGAAGCATTTTTGGTTGCATGAACAAAGGCACTCACTCTCTGGTAATCTAGCAACGTAGCAAGAGACATGCTAACAGCCAATCATGTAACAGTATCAAGTTTGTTGGCGCCATATTGTTGTCTCGTGTTGGATTCTTCAGTAACTGAAACGGCGTGGAGGGATAAGTGGAAAATAAGTGCCGCAGCGAGTGAGGAAATTGTTGATAAAACAGGAAAAGTCAGCTCGCCAGTATGGCAGTTTTTTGGGGATTTTATAAGTCTGACCGTAGTCAGACCAATGTCGTCTGCAAATTATGCAAAACCGTCATCCCCACCAAGACTGGTAATATCACAAACTTGTTTTACCACCTCAGGTCTCAGGTTTCTCTATGTTTATATTTAATACATTGCACTATTTTATTACACTTTATTACAGTTTTTCCCGATTGCTAAAACACTAAAAGTGAAGGCTCATAACAAAGCGTTGAAACTGTAATATTTGCATGCATTTGGTACACTCAGGCACCAAATGAATAAACACAATGTTGGCATGGCACCGTAAACAATTCTGTAACACACGGTGCAAAACATTACACACATCGTGCATGTGTTACACACTTTGGCCAATGATGAAACACTCTGCAGTCAGCACGTCCATTCAATAGTTAAAACACACATGACATTAGCAAAACTCCCGCACACATCGTTAAACACTTAACCTGTAACTGAACACCAATCAGTCACTATATATAATTCAGGTATGAGCACCTGTCGTGAGACAGTCGTGAATATGGAGGCTGAAGGACCAAGGGGAAGGAAAAGATGAGGAAGAGACGGGAAGAGGGAGAGGAGAACGAGCAAGAGACGGGGAGGGAAGAAGGAGAGGGGATAGAGGAAGAGACTCTGGTAAAAACCAGACATCGGGACTGAAACATCATCAGCCAAAGGGCCATCAAGAATGTCGCCGGGCAGTACGGGGGCAACATCACCATGTGTGCAGCCATTAGTGGTCAGGGGGTCCTCCATCACCATGCCACCCTGGGTCCCTACAACACTGCACACATACTGACATGTCTGCATGCACTACATGCCGCGGTCACATAGGACCAATCAGGGCAGCCCATGTTTGTTGTCATCTGGGAAAATGTCAGTTTCCACTGGGCTGCTCTGGTCCGGGACTAATTCACCAACCACGACCCTTTCATGGTGCTGTACCTGCCCCCTTATTTCCCGGTCCTCAACCTGATAGGGGAATTATTTTCAGCATGGCGGTGGAAGGTCTATGACCGCCTACACATGCACGCGTGCCACTCCTGCGAGCAATGGAGGAGGCATGCAGAGACATCGAGGTGGGCTCGATCCACGGGTGGATACGCCACGCCCTGCAATATTTTCCCGTTGCCTGGCAAGGGAGAACATCGCCTGTGATGTGGACGAGGTGACGTGGCCTTTATTTCATGTATTGGCCTGAGGCTTGGTTTCGGGAATAAAAACAGTTTAAAAACTACAAATGTCAGAAGTGAGATTGTTCTGTCATTTGTAGTTTTTAAACCGTTTTTAAGGTAACAGTTTAAAAGTTGACCAGTGTGTTGTGTCTGTTTGACTGTTTATTGTTCATGTGCATGTGTGCATGTGTGTTAACTATCAATCTGAAAAGGGCCTTTTGAAGTCAGAGTGTTAAGTTTTGATTGCAGAATGGCAGTTTTGACATGGCAGTTCAATGTTAATCTTCAAGTGTTGTGTAAAGCATTCTTGTGTGTTGAGTTTTGACACAATGAGCCAAATTATGCATTTTGCGTGTTAACAATTGGAAAAAACTGTAAGCATTTCTTGAGTATTCTTTAATTTTGTACCTTAGTGTACCAGATTATTGTTAAGTGTTCATTGTGATTTTAGACATATGTTTACATTTTAATTATTTGAGTGTTTTCCATGGTTGTGTTGACATTTCTGCCTTTATAACTGAGGGGATTATAATCAGTGGAAGGTTAAATTTAAAATACATTTTTTTAATTTAATATATTTTTTTCCTGCTCCTTATTCTAAATAGGTCATAAAACATATCAATAATTATCGATATCGACCGATATGAAACACTTACATCGTGATACAGTTTTCAGCCATATCACCTAGCCCTAAGCTGTGGCACTGTTGCATTTGCTTTACTGCACCATTGTCACGAAAAGAGAGCTGAGCCAGAAGGCAAAGCTCTCGATCTACTGGTCAATCTTCATTCCTACTGTCACCTATGGTCATGAAGACTGGGTCATGACCCAAATATCATGATTGCGTGTACAAGCAACCAAAATGGGTATTCTCAGGAAGGTGGCTGGCTTCTCCCTTAGGGATGGGGGAAAAGCTTAGTCATCTGAGCGGAACTCTGAGTAGAATCCCTGTGCCTTTGGGTAAAAAGGAGCCAGTTGGTTCACGCATCACCCTAGGGAGGTGTTCCAGGCACATCCAGCTGGGAGGAGCCCTCGGTGAAGACCCAGGACTCCACATTGGCCTGGGAACACCCTGGGATCCCCCAGTCAGAGCTGGTTAATGTGGCCAGGGAAAGGGAAGTTTAGGGTCCCCTGCTAGAGTTGCCCCTGTGACCCAACCCTGGTTAAGTGGTTGAAGATGAGATGAGAAGTTTGGTTTTCTGGTTATTTTGTAGATATAGGTTGGTTCTGTGTTTGGTTTGTAGATAGAGGAGGTTGTTTGGGTGGTTGGTTAGTTAGTTTGTATGTAGAAGATGTAGGTTGGGTGTTTGTGTGGTCAGTTTATAGAGAGAGGAGGTTCGTTTTGATGGTTGGTTGGTTAGTTAGTTTGTAGATATAGGGGTTTGGTTGCGAGGTTGGTTTGTTTGTAGACAAAGGGATTGTTTGGTTGGATGATTGGTTGGTTTGTTAGAAAAGGTTGGTTGTAGAAAAGATTAGTATTTGCAGCATGGTTATTGGTTATTAATTGCAGCATGGTTATTGGTTGGAACTATAAAAAGCCCCATTCAAAGGGTTATAATATACCCTTATACATTTTTGGAACACAACAGAAAATCTTTCACAGGAAGCATTTGAAATGAAATGCTTGTGACTAATTAGCATAGCTGGTCCTATATTTTATAATTGTTCATCATTTGTAAAAAGAATTATGGGATATTAGGCTCCACTTAATCATTGGTATCTCCAAACACTAGAGATAAATACACACACAGTCCACACCTCACAGACAGGAAATGCAGGCTCCATTATATATTGAGGGGGTCTCAGAGGAAAAAATGTCTTCAGTCACTAATGGCGCTCTAGTCCCTATTTAGTGCACTATAACCATTCACCAAGCAGTGGGAATATTGCCATTTGGAATACCGGTGAAGTGTTGATAGGAAGGGGAGGATAACAATGGCCCTGCCTTAAATATTACTCTAATCTAATCTGTCACTGCTGATTGTAGTTAGTGGGGCCAAACAGGCTTTAAATATCTTATAGGAAAGAAGCAGTGGGTTTCAGAAGGACATCTGATTACATGAAATAGGAGTTGAGTAAGTGTATGGCTTGGTTTGTATGTATTTTTATTTAGATTTTAAAAAGGAATCTCTGCAGCACTGGTATGCTCCCATTGTGTTTTCAAATAGGATCTTTGCTAAGTCATGTTTTATTTTCTCAGTAAATTCAGTTTAGTGGTAGATGAACTGTTGACAGCTATAGGTACAGGGAAATTGTGTGATTTACTTCTCCTGTTGGTTTGTTGACAGTTATAGTGACAGATTTTTGCACCAGTTTTTCTAAATATAGACAGTTGGAACAGCAGGTATGGTGTGAAGAGGCGGATGTGTCTTAGAGCAGAGGATTCTAGAATGTTTTTTAAAATAAAAAAACAATCGTCTGGTGCTCCAGCAGGACATTTTCCTCTTACAGTACTTTCAGGAGATGTTTCTGTTTTTGAAACCCTTTCATAATGCTCTATCTGTCTACCAGCCAGGTCACACCCCTGAGGCCTTGTGTCTCTCTCTCTTTCTCTCCCATCCCGTCTTGGTCTGTCTTTATTCTTCACCCCACTTGCTCTCTGTTCTCTGTCATTTCCTTTCTTGTTATTCTCACCTTTATTGTTTTAACCAAAAAACAAAAGAAATGTCAGATACATATACAGCTCCTTGGCATTGCTCCTCTTAATCTGAAGCTATGGAATCTACAGTTGGTCTCAGTATTATTGGCACCCTAGAATATTTTGAATGTCATGTATAATATCTTCAGAAATGATTGGAAATGTACCTTCTTTGTACAATCATACTATTTTCATAGGATGTTCAGTGTTATTCAATAAGAAGTGAATTCTGCCTCGAACGTGCGTCTATTTTGTTTCAAACACTTGCTTTATTCGCGCGTCCTATTTGCTTTGGACACGCAAGTGAATTAGAATTTTTGGGTCCATGGCCAGGAAAGTCCTCAGACCTTAATCCCATTGAGAACTTGTGGTTGATTCTCAAGAGGCGGGTGGACAAACAAAAACCCACAAATTCTGACGAACTCCAAGCATTGATAATGCAAAAATGGTCTACCATCAGTGAGGATGTGGCCCAGAAGTTAATTGACAGAATGCCAGGGTGGATTGCAGAGGTCTTGAAAAAGAGTGGTCAAATATTCACTCCTTGCATAAACTTAATATAATTGTCAATAAAAGCTTTTGACACTTATGGAATGCTTGTAAATATACTTCAGTATATCATAGTAACATAGTAACTACTGAATACAGATCTTAGAATGATGAAGCAGCAAACTTTTTGGAGAACAATACTTGTGCCATTATCAGAACTTTATGACCATGACTGTACATTCAACACAGACCTGTTTAACTGACAAAACGTTAGTGTCTTCGTACTTCACACAAAATGGAATCTGGTGAAGGGAAAAATTATACAGTTTTTTGCGCCAGCTGTACGGATGAGTATGCCGTTTTCCACCAGACTTATTTAATGATACCTTAATTAATTATAAGTAAAAAATGAACTCCACATCACATTCAAAGCAAAACTCTATGCTGTAGTACTGTATGTAGAAATTGCAATGGACTTTTGCAAGTAACTGTTGTTTTTATTGCCCACAATGACATTGACAAATTGTTCTAGGCAAATTGCAGCCCTCTGTTGATCGGCAATAAAACCCTTTATTTTACTCTTTTGTAACCCTGTTATTGGTGTGTACAATGCAGGTTTGGAATCAATTACATTTCAATTGTGAACCAAACTCAAATTCAATGTATTTATTTTTGTCATTGGCAAGCTTGGGAGTGGAATTAGGAATTACGACTGGAATATAATGGCATGGCTGCACCTCTGCCACACTCAAGGTCTTAAACAATATCACAAATGCCATTGATAAAAGACACTACTGTGCCGCTGTTTTTATTGACCTAGCCAAGGCGTTTGACTCAGTCAATCATCACATCCTTATTGGTAGACTCCACAGCCTTGGCTTTTCCAATAACTGCCTCGACTGGTTCACCAACTACTTCTCTGACAGGGTTCAACATGTCAAGTCAGAGGGTCTGTTGTCTGGACCTATGGATGTCTCTATGGGGGTGCCACAGGGTTCGATTCTTGGGCCGACACTTTTTTCTGTGTATATTAATGAGGTCACTCGTGCTGCTGTTGATTCACAGATCCACCTCTATGCAGATGACACCATTCTATACACATCCGGCCCTTCATTGGACTCTGTATTAAATAACCTCCAAAAGAGCTTTGACTCCATTCAACATGCCTTCTATAACCTTCAACTGCTCTTAAACCCCACCAAAACTAAATGCATGCTTTTCAACCGCACACTTCCCATACCCGCCAACCTGACAAGCATCTCCACTCTGGATGGGTCCAAACTGGAATATGTGGACACCTACAAATACCTAGGTATCTGGTTAGATTGTTCACTCTCATTTCAGCGTCACATTATTACTCTCCAATTTAAAATAAAATCTAGGATTGGCTTCCTATTTAGAAACAAGGCATCCTTCACCTATGCTGCCAAAAAGACCCTGGTAAAAATGACCATCCTTCCTATCCTTGATTTCGGGGATGTAATTTACAGAACTGCCTCTACCTCCCTACTTAACAAGCTAGACGTAGTCTATAACAGTGCCATCCGATTTGTTACCAATGCCCCATTTAACACCCACCACTGTGACCTATATGCACTAGTGGGCTGGCCCTCATTACACACTCAGCGCCTGACCCACTGGTATCACTTTATTTACAAATCAATCCTAAGAAAAACCCCTCCTTACCTGAACTCACTCCTCACCATTGCCTCACCCTCTCGTAACCTGCGCTCATCCAGGTACATCTCCCTGGTCACTCCTAAAGCCCATACCTCTTTTGGCCGAAATGCATTCCAGTTTGCCACAGCAAACGATTGGAACGAGCTACAGAAGACTCTGAAACTCGTGACCACTGTCCCCCTAACTTCCTTTAAATCTCAACTATCAGAGCTTCTGTCTGACCATTGCACCTGCTGACCCCCCCCCCCCCCACGTGCACTACCTTTCCCGATCTGATCCATTACCGTTGCACTCTGCCAAATAAGCACCTGTGTATTTACTGACTTGAACAGTATTTATTTTAAATATATTATTTATCAACCGCTATTTGCACTGCTACCATTTGCACAGTAACATTGTCATACTAATGTTAACTTATTACCGCTAAACCTAAGATTTATTTGCACTAATTGTACATGTACTTACATCTACCTCATTCAACTTCAACTGTATTTCGACTGTATTGTGTAATTCTTGTGTATTTGTATTTATGTGTAACTCTGTCTGTACTTGCACCTTTTTGCTTTATCTTGGCCAGGTCGCCGTTTTAAATGAGAAATTGTTCTCACCGTGCCCACCTGGTTAAATAAATAAATAAATAACTGAAGCCTATGGATACCGTATATGGTTTCAATCCCTGTGTGAAAAAGTACTTATTGAGTCACAGGTGGAGCAAGCTTCCATTTATAATGCCATTCTTTATAAATTGACTGTATGCCCCAGTGGTCACAGTAAGCGGAGCCTCAAGCGGTAGTGCTCTGCCAATCTTACCTTTAAAATTTCACCATCAGGGCCTCCACCTTGGCAGATTCTAGGGTTGGTTGTCCCAACTGTGTGTTAGATGGGCTTTGGTCAGTAGTACTGCACTGTGTAGACTATAGGGTGCTATTGGGCCTTAGCCTCTGACTAATTAGAATGGAGAGGCTTTAACCAGGAAACT
Organism: Umbra pygmaea; assembly: GCA_016801145.1. Taxonomy (NCBI): domain Eukaryota; kingdom Metazoa; phylum Chordata; class Actinopteri; order Esociformes; family Umbridae; genus Umbra; species Umbra pygmaea. Next base: position 23,399 of record JACXGM010005569.1, on the reverse strand, counting down.
GTTAAATGCTTGTAAGAGCGGTAATGCATATGAAATGGACTTGAATTAGCAAGTTAAGGAGAATAATGCAGGTTGGTGTGACCCACAGCGTTGTGTGTGTGTGTGTGTGTGTGTGTGTGTGTGTGTGTGTGTGTGTGTGTGTGTGTGTGTGTGTGTGTGTGTGTGTGTGTGTGTGTGTGTGGATGGAGGCACTGGAAGGGGGTGAGGCCAGAACCTATAATATCACAGGCCAATGGATCACTGGTCTGAAAGCATATTTTCCCTGCTCCTGTGGTGCCACCGCTGGAACTTATTAATCACACGGACGTACGGATGTGGAGCTTTTAGTGAGAATCTGCTGCAGGCAGCCACAGACCATAATACTAACAGTCTGCTGAGATTCTGACCCCTATGGGTTTGTGAAGAATAATTACCTATCACCATTATCCTCATCGTCAGCCCCACCACCACCACCACCACCATCATCATCACCATTATCACCATCAATCATCTGCATTCACTGTTTTCATAAACAGCCATGTTCAGCATTTCTATGGTATTGGGACAGTAATCTCTAAATGCAGGGTTATGTACAATCGTATGCAAAAGTTTAGGCACCCCTGACAATTTCCATGATTTTCATTTATAAATAATCGGGTGTTTGGATCAGCAATTTCATTTTGATCTATCAAACTGAAGGACATAGTAATATTTCAGTAGTGAAATGAGGTTCATTGGATGAACAGAAAATGTGCAATATGCATCAAAACTAAATTAGACAGGTGCATAAATTTGGGCACCCCAACAGAAATATCACATCAAAATATAGTATTTTTTTCAATGTTCAATGAAAAAAAGGTACATTTTTGGTCATGGTGATTACTTAGGCATGAATTTAAACAAATTTGCATATCATGACGTCACTGACTGGGTCTTCAATCCGTGCCTTCGGGCGCACCATTGCAAACCTCATTCTGATAGGAAATCTTTGTCAAAAAACAAATGTATTGGCTTAATTCCAGCAGCATTCATTTGAAAAAAAATAATCAAGAAGAAAAGAAGCCACTAGATTTTCAGAGGGAAACAAATAAATTAAAATGACTTTAGAATTCACAAAATAACAGTTAATTGCATTAACATGCAATGTAATACCTATGAGAATACATGTTAATGTGTTACATTTGGGATGTTTACATCCATAAAACAAATTGATACGTCACGGAATGTGTTGGAACCCTGTTAACATGGCATCCCTTTAACCATTGCTCTGGCCAAAATATGTCATCTTAATTATTATTACATTTCAGAAGTTCTCCCAAATTACGTTCTCAGGAAACTATTTTGAAAACCTGAATTACGTTATTTGCAAACATATTTAGGGTGATTTACATTTCAGATGCACGTTTTGCTATTAGGCTATATTCATCCTTCTATGACGTTGCCCCTGCACATGTCGTTTAGCGGATTCACGTGAGAACACTCCACACATTCCATAGCGTTCAAAATTATATTACAATATTCACGGTTAAGGTTAAAGTTACTAACGGTTAAAGTTAGGCATGGCGTTACTGGGGTTAAGGTTCGGATTAAGGTTAGGGTTAACATTACAAAAAACAAACAATATACTGTCTGCATCACGCTGCAATAGAGAACAAAACACACAAAGTGTCCGTCTGAAGTTGAACTCTTGCTAGGGTTGGAGGTCGGGGAAGGTGGATGGGCTTATAAACAGTGTTCAAAATTAGCACCATTTACCAGCCAAATGCTGGTAAAATATGCAGGTGGCTGGTAGATTTGATTCACTTACCAGCCAAAAAACAATAGTAATCTATTGAGTGGCTGGTAAAATCTAAACATTCACTAGCCGTTTGGCTGATGGATGAAAAAGTTCGTTTTGAACCCTGCTTATAAATCTGCGACTTTGCCAGTGTTCGCTACGTCATGATCTTCGTATGTTCATATTTCACATATTTCGGCTTGACAAAATAGTTCCTTCACGTATTTCATGCCATATTGGGCTCGTCATCTATGGAAAAGATGCTCTTTTCAATGCTTTTTAGTTTGAGTTTCCTCCACCAACATTTTAGTTGTTTCCTTTCAGGTCAGTCGACAAGGTAAGACGGAAGAAGGGATGGTAAAAGATCTGAGCAGTTTTTCCAGAACTTCTTGTCAAGTTAAGCATTGTCGAGATGTTTTATTGTATTTTTTAGATATATTATGGTGCCTGAACACGTATGACTTTGAACGGTGACCGCAAACATTTTATTTACTGGAGCCGCAGCTATCAAGCGCCAACCATTGACAGTAAATGAAACGAAGCGAAAGTACAGGCCATAGTGTGACATGCGTAAACCAATGGTGTAAACATAAACATACATGTATGACGACACTGAGTTTTATTTAAAAGAAAGAACGTAGCTTAGATTTGTATGTCGTATGTAGGCCTAGGCAATTTATATTTACAATTCTTACTAAAATATAATTCATATTATTTTATTGCATTTTATTGCTAGTTGTTTGAAGAGTAAAAGAAAGTCGGTCGGTCTTTACAACCGGCAAGTCGGTCAGACTAAAAGGGAAATAATAATAATTTGGTCGGTCCTAAATTGACAGGGCCGGTCGGGATACGGCAAACAAGAACATTTTTAAGGATGGCCCAATTGTGTGTACCAATTAATCAGTGCTAGGTAGTTATAGGTATTAAAATAATCAAAATGGCAAGGGTGCCAAAATGTATGCACCTGTCTAATTTCATTTTGGCGCATATTGCACATTTTCTGTTAATCCAATGAACCTCATTTCCCTACTGAAATATTACTGTGTCCTTCAGTTATTTGATAGATCAAAACAAAATTGCTGATACAAACACCCAATTATTTATCAATGAAAATCATGGCATTTGTCAGGGGTGCCTAAACCTTTGCATAAGACTGTATTGATAACCAGCCTATAGTAGGCCTACTAGCTATATATGATATCCAATATATAATTTCAGTTGTTGATAACCTGCCTACTGTATTTTTAATTTTTTTAAATATATTTTTTGGCCTTTATTTAACCAGATTGTAATATACAACAACATCACTCACTGACTCCTTCTTTTCATTTATATATCCATTATTCCTATTTTTGATTTTTCCCTTCATCCGTTCATTCATCAATCCAGCTGTTCATTCATCCATCCATTTATCCAGTCATCTGTTTAGAGATTTTATCTATAGTTCAGCCCATCCTTCTGCTTCAAAATTGACCACTGCCTTTGTTTTTTAAAAGAGATGTGAAAGATGTGACGGCGTGACTTAGACCATGAGAAGGCTAAAGACAGGCAGTTTTCAGGAGCGGTTTTACCAGTTCCCAGCATCATCCAGAATAAGCACCAAATAGTCTGATACAGACATTAAAATATCCTGTACATTTTTTTGATTGTGTTTGGAAACCTGGAAGCAGATTTCTTGCACCACTTCATGTAGAGCTGAAGTGGTGCAGACATATTCTTCATGCCACCTACGGCCAGACAGGGTGGTGTACCAGAGTGTACAGATTCAAAAAACCCTAGTAGAGCTGTGAAGAGGATGTGAGGTTCAGATTGTGTCCAAAGCAGTGGATAGACCCAGCGTTGGAGCATACAAATAGATTACTAAGAAACTAGCACATTAAAGCACTCTGATGACAATGCTTAAACATTCAAGTTACATTTACCACATGGAATTCAAATCAGGATACATTTAGGAAAGAAGGAAAAGTATGCCATCACCACGGTGACCAGATCCTCAGACCATGACAGAATCCAGTCACGGGACATCAGAAGAAGGGAAAGCATCTGCATTAGCAGTGTTCTCTGAAGTAATCCATGTCTTTGTCAGTCCCAAAATGATTGATGAATGACGTGATATTTTTACTGGGATGAATGAAATTATGCCATATTGTTAAAATTTGACTGCACTCAATTAGAAGGGTTGCCGCCTTCTGGTGAAGAACAGTGTCTGTAAATCCTACACAGGCTGGAGTGAACAGGGTGAGAAAACACACATATTTGCCTAGTCTTCAAAAATAGCAAAACAACATCAGAGAAAAGTCAGTCAGATGCTAAAGAAGCCTTCCCATCTATCTTTCCTCAAATGAATTAGCAAATATTCTTGGGAAAACATATACAGTGTGACCCATAGATGTTGCAGTAAGAGTAATGCTTCTTTAATCATCAGAGAAGACAGATGAGGCCACTCCCACTGAGCACACCCAATAGTATCCAGGGACAACAGCGAGAGAGATAAAGAACAGTTTTTATTAGCGTAGTTATATAATATTCTTAGTTAAAAAAATTAATATATTATGCCCTTATGTACAAATGTTTGCCACTGTCTCCTTCCATTTTCCCTTTCTGGTGATCTGCTGGTAGGGCTAACAGGGCTGGTAGAGTATTGCACTAGTGAACAAGGTGCCATTAGGGACTGGGCTGAAGGCCACATAGACAGTACTGAAGGGCTGGATGTAAGGAGTTATGTTGGCACAGTTCCTGCCTGAAGAGAGCTGCTGGAATAAGGGCGTCACTCAGAGAGGATGACTGTGTCTCCATCTGCCTCTCTGTTCTTCTCTTATCTCCAGCCCTCTCTCTGCTGTCCATGGTGCTGAAACTGGGCTTACTGATCCCTCTAGACCAGAGACAGACAAGGAGGGAGAGCAAGGGGGAGGGAGAGCGAGGGAGAGAGGGAGAGCGAGGGAGAGAGGGAGAGCGAGGGAGAGAGGGAGAGCGAGGGAGAGAGGGAGAGAGGGAGAGAGAGGTGAAAGCATACTGGTTTAGTAGATCAATGCAGTGTGTAGCACAGGTCCAGCTCTGGGATCGTGGTTAGAATATTAATGAGATAATGGAAGTCCAGATCTATGGTGAGGCCAAGAGCATTGACCTGATACCACAGCCCTCTGCAGGTACTCTACCAGCACCCTGGCTCCATTCACATCTATTATACTGCAGCTATATTATCAGCCTCTTCTGCAACGTCAGGATGAGCTCTCTGTACCTGGGCAGAATGACTTAGAACTGGCAGGAGATAAGGGAAAGAACATTTCTGAAACTACAGTTTATGATATTAGTTTATCAAGTATTGTTTTTCAAATTTAGTTAATCGAATATAGTTGATAAAACATTAAAATGAAGTGATAGTAATGCAACTTTTACAAATCTATTTGGGTAAAGTTTTTCAAAAGGAATTTCTGATTCATGGATTTTACTGAGTTTGTATTAGGGAATAGGTCAATTTAAATAAAACCCTAATTCATGGATTTCAAGTGAGCCAAACTGAAGATTATCATGACCAAGATGAGGACAACAAACATGTAGTTAAGCTTCCCTGAAATGGTTTCATGCAGAAAACAACCATCAACTGTGGCTGGAATCAGATGATACCACAGGTTTGGTAAAAGCCAGATTTGGAGGTCCTGGGTTGGCAGGATTACACTTCCTTCCTGTCCAGATCTAATGCAACCACATCTTTAAATTACTATTATTATTATTTGAAGTTAACATTATGAATTACTTAGACCTACACCACAAAACTAGATGAGGATAAATTATTTAATTTTACCTGTAAGCATTCTACAATTACGTGTCATCTGACTACCTTTGTTTCCAATCATGTGACGCCTGCCTGCAAAAGTTAAGCTAGTTGAATAACGTGTCCGCAGATCATTAAAAAGACTTAAATAATCTAATTAATGTTTTCCAGAATTTAAGGTCTAAAAATGTCTCAAAGAAATTCGACATTCATGTTATTTTTGTTCAGTTGTATTTTGTCGAAAGAAGCCATAAACGCTTTCTCTGAGAAACATTTAGTTAGCTTGCTGGCAGATTATAGTAATATCAGGTGATTGTGACAGCTCCATGCGTTTACCTCACAGCAACACAGCTAATTTATTTGTTAGTTACCTTATAAGCTCTGTCTGTTTGTGAGTATTGTTTATGATATTTATTTGTGTCCTTGCAGCCAGGGCCGGATTAACAATTTCCTGTGCCCTGGGATTTTGACAAGGAACACATTTTCGATCTTTTTTGGCTTATAGCCAACAATGAGTGTGCGCGACATCCGACGGGTTCTTGCATGATATTTTGATCGAACGTGTTGCAAAAGTCTGCATATAATTAGGAAATTGAGGACTGCGTTTACAACGTGATCTAACAGAACATAATATTTGGTGTTGGCTAGGGCCCCTTAGATGTCCTGTGCCCCTGGGCAAGTGACCAGTTGCCCTAATGGTTAATCCGGCCGTGCTTGCAGCTTTGTTTACTGAAACATATTTCTTGTGATCAGTATTAAATCGCGGATCTCTCAGTACATCAAAGCAACGAAAATAACGACTCACTCATTGAGCAGATATCGCCACGTTCTCATTGTGTTTCATTAGGGCAGCGCAGACAGTGTAGAGCCATGTATTACTTTTGAAAAAAAAATCTACCGACTGAACAGCCAGGCTTTTTGGAGTTTCTTCTAATTAGTTTGAACTGCTGCTCACGAGTGTGAAACAGAAGCCATTTGATTTACTTTGTAAATGTAATAGAACTTGATTGAAGAAGGATTTTCGACATGCCCAAATCATCTCCACAATGGAGTTAAGTTCCGTTTGTCTTTCAACAGCATTTTGTACTTTGGTCAGTTTATATAGGTTTTTAAAATGGTATTTACTAAAAATATCTTTTTTTTTCTCTCCCCCCCTACAAAAAGAATCAAGGTTTGTATCGAACCGTGGGTCAAAAGTCGTGATACGAACCGAATCGTGAGTTTGCTGTATCGTTACAGCCCTAGAGGGAGAGACTGCATGAATAGGGTCACATGGCCATTGCGGGAGAGACAGCATGAAGAGACAGCACAAAGCATGAGAAAGGGCCATGGAGGGAGAGACCACATGAAGGGAGAGACCTCATGGAGAGGGAGAGAGGGCCATGGAGGGAGAAACTGTGGGGAGGAAGACAGGGCCATATAGGGAGAGACAGCAGGGAGAGGGAGCCTTGCCTTTGGAGTCTGGGCCTCCTCGCCCATGTGACTTGAGCTATGTTGGTATGATGGAATTAGCAGAAGGCTCCATTTTCTGTCTATTAGATCATCTGCAGCTTTTTACCTCCCTGTGGATTGAGTTTAGCAGTCACAGTCTTCATCTCCAATGAAACACAGGAAAAAGTAACTCCGTGACTCAAATGGCACCCTATTCCCTACCTCCGACTGCTATTCAGTCAAATGTACTTTGCTTATCCAGGAATAAGTTGATATTTATCAGTTCAGATGTAGGGAAACGGGTTCAGCTCAGTGGGACAATGCAGGACCCTGAATAACGGACTGCTCCATTTAGCTGCTAATCCCACAAGTATTATGAAAGATAAACTCCAGCTATAGTGCAATGAAATACTCCAGCTATGTTCCTGTTGAAAAACAATATGGAAACAAGTATAAGTGTAAACAAATATATGTATACTGTATGCATACATGTACAACCAGACGATTAAAGTGACACTAGAACCACTTTAAACTTTACACTAGAACCAGACTATAAAGGTGGTACTAGAACAAGACAATAATTGTGACACCAGAACCAGACATTAAACGTGACACCAGAACCAGACATTAAACGTGACACTAGAACCAGTTAATAATTGTGACACCAAAACCAGACAATAAACGTGACACCAGAACCAGACATTAAATGTGACACCAGATCCAGACATTAAACGTGACACCAGAACTAAACATCAAGTGTGACACCAGAACTAGACATCAAACGTGACACCAGAACTAGACATCAAACGTGACACCAGAACTAGACATCAAACGTGACACCAGAACCAGACATTAAACGTGACACCAGAACCAGACATTAAACGTGACACCAGAACCAGACAATAGATGTGACACCAGAACCAGACAATAGATGTGACACTAGAACAAGACAATAAATGTGACACTAGAACAAGACAATAAATGTGACACTAGAACAAGAAAATAAACGTGACACTAGAACCAGACAATAATTGTGACACCAGAACTAGACATTAAACGTAACACCAGAACTAGACATCAAACGTGACACCAGAACTAGACATCAAACGTGACACCAGAACTAGACATCAAACGTGACACCAGAACTAGACATCAAACGTGACACCAGAACTAGACATCAAACGTGACACCAGAACTAGACATTAAACGTGACACCAGAAACAGACATTAAACGTGACACCAGAACCAGACATTAAATGTGAAACTAGAACCAGATATTAAACTGGACACTAGATGTAAAAAGTCCCATGATTCGTATCCTCTCATAGAGATGTTCATCATGTTAAACAGAAGTTTCTTCCTGTGATCTTTTGGTTTGCTGTGAAGCTGGCTAGGACATCCTGGCATTTCAAATGCTTGGCGGCAGCCAGGAGGGACCAGGGGGAACCAGCGGACCCAGCAGATGGTGGTGGCCATATGCAGCCTACCATCCCTGCACCCTCCCTATGGCCAGCTACACTAATGAATACGTATGGGAGATGATCCAGTGTTCTGGCATGAAACTCTTCAAAAGGCTACAAAACCTAGTTCACTCCATTTCACTGTAATGGAACATGGTACAAAGCAGAACGCCTACACATTATCACATCAGGCCCAAGAGAGCCTTCAGTTTTTTTCCAAGGGAATCCTGGCTTGATTTGCCAGGTGGACATGTTGGACATGCTCTTTCTTTAGGGACAGATTGGGCAAGCATGCGGCCAACTTTATTATAATAACTGAGAACATGTTATCATTTACAGCAACAGCATGGGGAGAAGTGGGGCAAGCAAAGGGATGAATGAGCCAATCGAAAGCTGGGGATCATTAGGTTGCCATTAGAGTGAGGGCCAGATTGAAAATGTGTCCAGCACACCTGGGTTCACATCCATACTCTTACGATAAGTTCGGTGGGATCTTTAGTGACCACAGAGTCAGGACATCCATTTATAATCCCATCCAGCAGGTGTCCCCATCAGTGCCCTGGGGTTTTGGGAATGATCTTTAGAACAGAGGGAAGAGTGCCCCCTACTGGCCCTCCAACACCACTTCCAGCAGCATTGGTCTCCCATCCAGGGACTAACCAGGCCTGAACTTGCTTAGCTTTAAAAGCAAACCAGCAGTCAAATACAGGGTGCTGTGCTGTTGGCAACGTTTCTCTCCCGGTTCCTCTAGACATTGGAGTCACCCCATTTTGCAGATGTTCTTATCTAGAGCCGGGATGAACGCAAAAACTGATTTTCATCTAATCTTTTGACATAATCAGTTACCACAATGTGCTTTCGCAGATACCCAGCAAAAAAAAACACAGAGAAAGGAACAATGACAATTGCAGCACAGTGACTAGGAAGAACTCCCAAAATTATATCAGCTTGGCCCATCACTATATTAGCTTGGCCCAACACATTTTCAACATTATATCAGATTGGCCCAACATTCCATCAGCCTGGCCCAACACTTTTATCAGCCTGGCCCAACACTTTTATCAGCCTGGCCCAACAATTTTATCAGCCTGGTCCAACACTTTTATCAGCCTGGCCCAACACTTTTTTTATCAGGCTGGCCCAACACTTTATCAACTTGGCCCAACACTTTTATAAGCTTGGATGAACATTTTTATCAGCTTGGGCCAAGACTTTTATCAGCCTGGCCCAACACTTTTATCAGCCTGACCCAACACTTTATCAACTTGGCCCAACAGTTTTATCAGCTTGGCCCAACATTTTTATCAGCTTGGATTAACATTTTTATCAGCTTGGATGAACATTTTTATCAGCTTGGCCCAACACTTCATCAGCTTGACTTTTTTCTTGTGGTTAGAACATATATGGGAGCAACATGATTTGACGTGGGTAGCAAAAAATAACACCCTATTGCCTAGTTGAAATTGTATCTGTCTGCTTTGTGTGCTTATGGATTATTTGGTTCTGTAGATGACTTGTATGTTGTTATAATACTTACATACAAAGTTACATCAATGTAAAGCCTTTGCTTCTTGTTTTATGGCTGTTTGATGTTCAAGATACTTATCTCTGTTAAGCCTTCCAACATAGATGACTATAATGTTTCCCAGATGTTCCTCTAACTCAGTCATCCTTATCTCCATGGCTTTTCCTCACAACTACTATAAATAACATCTCATTTCTGCCTTTCATGGTTTAGATTGTATGATGTAAATCTTTGTTGTTTTATAATACAATCACTCTCATTATTCCCCATAATTACTGATGCAGACTGATCAATTGAAATGTAACACTATATAGAGTCAGATAGGCAGGAGGCAGAGAGACTGGCTGACAAAATGCAGACATGTTAGATGACATGAAGACAGGTACAGTATGTAGGTAGGCATATAGAGAAAATGACAGTCAGGCAGCCAGCTGCAGGCAGCCAGCTGCAGGCAGCCAGCTGCAGGCAGCCAGCTGCAGGCAGCCAGATGCAGGCAGCCAGATGCAGGCAGCCAGATGCAGGCAGCCAGTTGCAGGCAGCCAGTTGCAGGCAGCCAGTTGCAGGCAGCCAGTTGCAGGCAGCCAGTTGCAGGCAGCCAGTTGCAGGCAGCCAGTTGCAGGCAGCCAGTTGCAGGCAGCCAGTTGCAGGCAGCCAGTTGCAGGCAGCCCGATGCAGGCAGCCCGATGCAGGCAGCCCGATGCAGGCAGCCAGTTGCAGGCAGCCCGTTGCAGGCAGCCCGTTGCAGGCAGCCCGTTGCAGGCAGCCAGTTGCAGGCAGCCAGTTGCAGGCAGCCAGTTGCAGGCAGCCAGATGCAGGCAGCCAGATGCAGGCAGCCAGATGCAGGCAGCCAG
>JACXGM010005568.1:0-34837 GCA_016801145.1 Umbra pygmaea | reverse complement strand
TTTAAACTTCTCCACAACAGTATCTCGGACCTGCCTGGTGTGTTCCTTGTTCTTCATGATGCTCTCTGTGCTTTCAATGGACCTCTGAGACTATCACAGAGCAGGTGCATTTATACGGAGACTTGATTACACACAGGTGGATTCTATTTATCATCATTAGTCATTTAGGTCAACATTGGATCATTCAGAGATCCTCACTTAACTTCTGGTGGTTAAGAGTTTGCTGCACTGAAAGTAAAGGGGCTGAATAATTTTGCTCGCCCAATTTGTCAGTTTTTTATTTGTTAAAGAAGTTTGAAATATCCAATAAATTTTGTTCCACTTCATGATTGTGTCCCACTGGTTGTTGCTTCTTCACAAAAAATTTCAGTTTTATATCTTTATGTTTGAAACCTGAAATGTGGCAAAAGGTCGAAATGTTCAAGGGGGGCAAATACTTTCGCAAGGCACTGTATATAGCGACAGTTAACTAGCTTATCAACCATGGCTGAACGCAATCATCAATCAGAGCTACAAGTTCCGACCTAACCTAACTCATATTGATTCAAGCAATGGCCAAGCTAGAGAGGTGTCACAAGACTTAAAGGGAAAATACACTATAACTAAAACCAACAATGCAATACATTGGCAATAACAAATGGACACAAACAACTGAAAGTACATAATACATAGAAAGAACCTAAACACATAGAGTCCCATCTCAGTTCCTGTCCAGTGCCAGCCCACGCTGGACGTGACAAGGGTGTTTTGTACACACCCAGAGACTAGGGAGCAACAGAGGAATAGGCTGATTGACCAGAAATAAGTGCATTTTGGTAATGCAGAGTACTGTCACTCCAAGCTAGTCTAAATATTTCCAACTTGGTAGAACGCCATTTCTACTTCCAAGCGTGCACCTGCTTGTATTGTTCCATTTGCGCACATCTATTTTTAGTCACATATGCGAGTAAGACTGTTGCACTATAGAGCCCTGCTTATATACTATGATTACACTTTTGCCTCACCTGTTTCATATCAACTTCGTATTTCAACTTTTCACAATGCTGTTAGTCATAAATTACCCCTGTCCCAACTCTTTTTGGAAGGTGTTGCATACATCAATTTCTAAATAAACGTTTACCTTCAAAAACAATGCAGTTGATTACATTATGTGAAAATGTAAATATCTTGTCTTTATGTTTTTTCTTTAAATTACAAGTACATTTACATATCACTTCTATTTGTTTTTATTAGCATTTTCCGTTCTGTCCCATCTTTTTTGGAATTGGGGTTGTAGACTCAATCTTATAGTCATTATCTTACTGCAGCTTGAAACCCAACAGTTTTTCACCACTATGACAGTCATTTTCTTTTGTAGCATCAGGAAGGGAATCTCTACCAAAGTCTGTGTCATATGGCCCAACATCTAGAAAGAAGGGACTAGAGAAAGAAAGTATCAAGCAGGACCCCTTTTACCTAGACAGCGCAGATATGCACAGGCGTTAGACCCTATAGGCCTTACATTGCAGAACATATTTTTAGTATCTGTGAAATATTGGGTCATTATATATATTTTTTTCCTTGAAAGCATTTTCTCCAGTGTTACATTAAGATTCAGGTCCAGAGGATCTCTGACCATCTCTACATAGCTGAAATAACTGAGGGCAGTTAAGATCAGAGTCAGAGAGTACCTTTTGATGTGCATATGTGTCTGTAAGGTGTGTGTGCCTGTGCGTAAATCCACCATGCACACATAATGTGAGTCTACTAGGACTGCTCAGTACTATATTAAAACCCTTCAGATACAGAATGAATTATTGTATTTTTGTCATGTAATTTAAAAAGAAATTAGCAAATGTTTCTTAATTTCTGGTCATTAATTAACTGCTCTTGCTATAGCTCCATAGACTTCTCTTCCCCCTTTTTTATTTTTCAAGTTAACAGAGAAAAACTTTAATTTTGTAGAGAACAAATCCGTAGGTGGCTCGGAATTAATTTGTTTAAAGGTTTTACAATGGTATGCAAATGACAGTATGTTTAACTTGTAATCATTATTATATTTTTTTTTTACATAAACATGGTAACTGTACGGGATTTTTTTGAGTGTACAGCACCCAGTGAATCCACTTGATTTCATTCCAAAAGAAATATCCTGGCTGTTGTTAGCCCCTCTAATGGGCCTACATGGTCTAAACTCTCAGAGCAAATGCAAGGCTGTAGTGTCATAAAATGGGTGTGTTGTGCTGATATTCAGATTTGAGTTGCCTCAAAAAAGTAGCACAACACTCAAGCGACTATGCCGGCAACTTTACCAGTATCTTTCATAGTGTTGAGGAGTTTGTTTTCGAGCCACAGAAACCACGTTATGACATCCGACCGGAAAATGTTTAGGCCTACTCTACAACACTTGAACCTCTAGCAGATTTAATACACTACTAAGTGCATTTACATACCAATTGAAATGAAACAAAATTATGTTGTCAAGGAGAACATAGTTCCTGCCTTGCCCTTGAAGACAAGACTCCACCCTAGAATATGTTAATAAGTAATGCCCCGTTATGGCATCACCATTTAGAAAATCCTAGAATCGCAGTCCCCTCAACCACATTTCACTCCAGTAGGCCTGGCATAGCTACTAACTTCATTCAGCTTATAGCTGTACAGCTCTACAGTCACATTCCATCTGGCCTTCTTTGAACTCTAGCTTGTACAGAAGATATTGCAACTGTTTCCTGGTTGTACCTATTCAAATTCACAAGCAGATTCCAGATTAATTCCATTTGCCAATCCTGCCTTTTCAGATATCTGCGATTACAGGTCCTTTGTCTGCCTTTACTAATACCAAATGGCAGGTAAAGGGAGTTCATCACTAACCGGTGACCATAATTAATATTTTTTTACTCTTTTTATTCACTTCATAGATCACTGGTTAGTAATGAACTCATTTTAGTCTTAATTAGGATCTTCCAAAAACTAGTGAACTCAGCTGAACCTACTTTGTACTTTTTACAACTCTGCATGGGGGGTACTAGAGAAAACTCAAGACTCACTGAAAATGTTTAAATTAAGGGGTATATTAGTAATCTGGGCAGGACCAAATACAGTTGGTTGCACAGTAACGGAAACATTTTAGGAACCAACGGTTCGAATCTAGAGGATCTAAAAATTGTTGTATGAAGGGTGAATTGTGGCTGACCGACTGATACACACCTATTGGAAGGAGTGCACTTACTGGATCAGTCACGCGCTGGCAGTGGTGTGGTGGTCTTTAATAGCCTACTTTCACTATATAGTATTATTATGATGAGTGTTGTTTATAAAACACAAGTTTTATAATGTATCAGGAAACGTTGCATACAGTGAAATAAGATCATATTTTCATTTTGCGCAAGCTTTAAAGAAATTCTGAATACATGAGTATCTTATTTGAGTTCTGTCCATTCGATTTGAAATTAAAAAATGTTGTTTTATTTCAATTGTTTGAATATCATAATATCAATCATAGTCTGATACATCGTATATTTTTCAGTATGCTATTGTAACGAGGAATTTCTTTTAGTCGCAAAGTACCTATACATTTGTAATTTGTTTTATGGGAAGTATAGTATTTAACAAATATTTTTATGTAGCCTAAAAGATAACGGGATGCACTTAGAAAAGAAGTAGAGCGTAGCATTTTTTCCTTTTTAGGCAAATAATAAAATGCAATCTTTCTAAAGCTTGTCTTCAATTATGGAACACGTTTGTTTACTCAGAACTAATCAATCTCAGTAAACGTATTTATATCTGGCAGAGTGGGAGAGATGGCTTCTTTTTATTTTTCAAGTCATTATCCACAAACACATTTACAACCATTCACGTAAAAAAGAAGAGCAGATGAAGACGCTCCAGCCATTGTTGAGATTCTGACAGACCACTTCACATGACAGATGTTGAGTTATTCACACATGCATAGTGCAAATGTTTTAACTGAAAGTGCATAGCCAACAAGTCAAGCATGACGGCTTATTATCCAACACATGGAATTTCCAAAAAGTATACACGTTAAAACATAGAACAAGTACAGAACTGCAGAATCCAGAGCAAAATCACATATGGCCCAAATAACAACTGAGCAACAAAGTCTTCCTTGGATTTTATATACATAATCACATAATATATTAATTTACAATGGTCCTATTGAAAAAGTTGTCTCGTGACAGTCTGATATGAAAATATTGAAGTCAAAAGCAGATTCTTCAATGTTTTGATAAATAAAAAGCATGAACACTATCAGATAAATCATTGTTAGCTGTCCAATTCAATGGTCCTCATATTTTTTTAATGGTTCAAGTCTTAATAACTGATGTTCGTCTGAATCCTTTATAAAGCAGATTGATTCATGTCTTCGAGGTCGACGATGATGCGTCTTGATTCTCTGTCTGATTTGAACTGTTTAGGAACTGGCCCGAGGCGCCAACGTACAACCTGGATCGCATTGGCCACTTCTGTTGAGATAAAGATAATATTCTTTAGGGAGTAGACCTACATCGCAGTTAACTATACCTACATAGGATTAAGAAACAAACATATTTCTAACAGTTTGTTCTAAGTTATTTAACTGAGGTTCACATTAAAACAGGTTTTGGTAGGCTAATAGGCAATTAAATTCAACATGTAATTTAACATAACGTACTGTAGCCTACGGTAAATATTTGTGCATTTTACGGGGTGATATAAAATGTAGGCCTACTGTATTGTTAATTTTTCATTTTAAAGAGTTGTGTAATATTATGAATAATGGTGTGATGTGCATTGTATTGTAAGCTACTGTTTTTTAAATCATCATAGTCCATATATACACACTACATCAATGTTAATTTAATGTCAGTTACTATTGTTGTTATTAAGCTGCTATTAGCCTACTGTTTTAATGTGATAAATTATTTTATTTCAATCCCACCATGTGGCTATATTGAATAGAAATTATAAGACATTTATTAGACAGATATTGGGCCTATAGGACTATTGTACTTACTTTTACGGGGTGCAGGTAACCTTCACCCTTCAGCGAGTGCAACGCCGCTGTTTGTCTTGTGCTCTCCCCCTCCTCCATCCCCTCCTCTTGCAAGGTTCGAGTCAGATGGGCAATGTACGTAGTGGCCAAAATCAACACGTCGAGCTTGGACAGCTTGGTATCCGGTGGCACCGAGGGCAAAGTCCTCTGTAGCTCCAGAAACGCGCTTCTCAGGGTTTGGACTCGACTCCTCTCCCGCGCTGCATTGGCTGCTGCCGGCCGGCCTCTGCCACCAAGCCCACTGGGTTGGACTATCCTGGAGCGCTGCAGGGGCTCCGGGCGCCGACTGTCGGTGGTCAGCATGTCAGGACTTGGGCTGGAGCTAGGGCTGGATGCAGGACTTTCATCCATTACTGTCAATTTGCCATTTCCACTATCCATGTAGATCGTCTGTCTTCCAACCATAGGAAACTTATACACCTGACGGGTAACATAATATAGCTTATTGATGAATGTAGGCCTACACAGTCACATACATTATTCTTAACCTAACGGAAAACCCCAAGATTGTAATTGACAGAAAACACAATAATGTATTTTTAGAAATAGGCCATAATGAACTAAACGTGTGTATATAGGGCTATTGATGAGTGTGCCCAATGGGTTGATAGAAGACCTGTAACAGACCACATTTATTGAAGGCACTCTGCATTAACCATGCTTTACAGACTCAACTTCTTGATTTGTCCTTTTTTTTAAACGGTATGGCATATTTAATGTTCAACATTGCCTTGAATGTACTAAAAGTCTAAAAAAGTATGAAAAAAATGTAATGTAGGCCTATAAAAACATTAACGGCTGAATGGTATTTAAACAAGCTATTTAAACTACTATTTCCATATAGTAGGTCACAAATGAACCAAATGTATGATTCGTATGATTTGTATTTTCACTTTTTATTGTACTTTATCAGTGCAATAAAGTGTTTGAAACCTTAATCTAAGAAGGCATTTTTTCCTAAGGATGATTTGACATGATTTAAATGCCATAAATAGTCAATAAATATATGACTGTTATTTTATGTGATGATATAATTTGCCAACATTTTTCACCGTGTCCCATCATTGGCCTATTGTCACTAAATACGTTTTCATAACCGACTTAAAGGTGATATTTTCACTAAATCCTAACACGCATTCTAAAACACAAATGATCTTCAAATGATTCCAATTCGTGTTGTCTACAGGGCGAGCTTACCTTCAGATGTTTCCCCAAACGCTGTCTGAAGTAATGACATCAATGCAATGGAAAGGAAAGCTGCCGTGCACAAGACAGACTTCACTGCTGCTCCAAATACGATGTGGAGAAAAGTAGTCCTGCAACTTCAAGTCCAGATAATGTTTATAAAGAGGCGCGGCCGTGGAAGAAGTTGCGCAGTTGTCCTTGTCCACGCGCAACGCGCTTACCTGAGTGTGTGCGTGAAAGTCTCAGGAGCCGCTAATTTATTGGATACACAAAGGGCTGACAACTATTTTACTCTGGAGTAATTAATCGCATAAACATTACAATTATTTGGCAGTCGGTGATAAGTCTCGTTTTCCTTTGGTAAGTGTTTCTGTGGGAGGAGACATATGAGAGACCCATTTGCAAAAGACATGTTTGTTTCTTAAAATAAAGCCAAGACATACATTTGGAGTACGGTAGGCTACTTTTCAGAAAACCATGAGGAAACCACTTTTTTCGTATTTAAATAGTGGGCACGTGTTGTTATGGGCTGTGAACTGATTAGGCCTCAGAGTACAGGCCCTACCCATGTACTTTGATATTAATAGTGGCTCGAAGAACATCGGGGATTCTCAAAGAACTCTGGAGTTCCTCGAGGGAACCATTTTATTAATTTGCACCTTTGGGTTATTGATAGGTATTATATGGAAGAAACTTTAATGTCTCAATGTTGCAAAATATCAAATGTATTTCGCAGTAAGATTTGTTACTTTATTATTATAATTGTTCATTTTATTATTGTCATTTTATTATTCAAAATAAAACACAATAAAACAATTTTAAAACAATCCAAATACACCGTTGAAATTAAAAGCATCAAACGCATGCAGACAGAAGAAATAGGGAAAGCCTTATGTGTTAACAATGACCAATATTTATTTGAATTCGATAGTAATTTTGAATAATACAACATTGCTTGTCATCACGTTAATTCCCTTAATCCCTACACTTTTAAAATGCCTGGTTGTTTGGATGACCCAAAAGCTACGTGGAAGTCTAGGCTAGTTTGGCCAGGAGAGCTGATGTATAATGGCCAGTATGCAATATACCATAGCTACGGGATGTTCTTATTCACAACATAACACAAGTTAAAAATAGCCCTTAATGTAGCTATGCAGTAAGGCAGGATGTTTTGTTCATCACAGCGGAGTGTCTGGATACAGCACTTGTAAATGTATATGAACCAACGCTTTCAGCCAATCCGCATTCAGGGCTTGAAACACCCGGTATGTAATGGCAACTCCGACATGCATATGCCCAATAATAGCAGCCTTAGTATATGTACCATTAGTGTATTAGTGTGTAATATATTGGCCACACCCCTTATCTCTTAATTAACGCATTAGTGGCCTCGTATTATAAACTGGTTATTCTTTTTTAGAATAGTAAAAGTGTATTTTGTCATACCTGTGGAATTTTGTCTCATGCGGCACATCTCTCAGCAAAAAAGCATTCAGGATTTCAATTACATTATAGTAAAAATAACTTGTGATAGTAAACATAACTCCTGTTATTAATTAATTCCTGTTCTATTGTCAATGTCATTACATAGCCTATTTAATGGTCGGTGTAGAATTTTAGCATTAGAAAATCTTCACAGTAAACCTGGAATGACATGTGTATCACAACATTTACTCAAAATAAATGATTTCGGGAGCTTATGAAGCACATAAAAATGCAGACTATCTATTGGTCAAGAAGGTGAACTTTGTACAGTCAAATGGAAATGTGAAACCCTCTCTCAATTCCATTGGTGACACGTGATCATCTCTCATCAAATGAGCAAAAATAGAAGGGGCAAAATAAGCCAAAATATAGTTTTTACGTCTTGTAAGCTGGCAAACAAAAGTTTAAATAAAACTTGTCCAAGTTGGTTATAGGATAGCATTTTTAAAATGCCTTCACACCTTATGTGCAAAATTAACATGATGAGGCTATGAATTACATTTACTTTCATGTGTTGACAAAAAGGACAAATCTAAAACCACGACTTCAATCTTATGATAGGTTGCTGCTGCTATACAGTATAGACACTTTTTTATTTAAGTGACCGTCTTCCATCGAAAAGACTCAAGGGGATACCAGTCCCTATAGAAAATGTTGGTGATCATTTTTTATCACCAACAGCAGACCACAATGAGATGGATAGGGTGTGGTAATAAGCAAAATTGACTAATTGCCAGGATACCTTGAGTAGCAGGTCGCAATAGTCTAATTTCCATTATAACAGCTAATAAATAAACTCTATAAACAGTGCAATCAACATGCATGCGTTAGGAAATACTTGCGAGACTAGTAAATTAATCACTCTTATTTCCAGTGTCCGCAAACGGAGATGTCGGTAAATTAATGAATGGAATTATTCATAACAAGTATATCCTCGGACTGTTCTTAATAAAAATTGTTTTTTTAAGGATGGAGTAACAGTATTATGCTCGGGGCCACTAATTATGAGGCAAAGCCAAGAGGGTTAAGCAAGCTTCGTTTCCTAATTACCTCACATCTTTCAGGAATTACACTCATGCTTTTAAAAACCCATTCAGACGTGCAAAGGGAATGTAGACACGTTTTAGACATAGGGCCTAACCAACTCACTTTTATTGGTATTTCCACATTTTTGGGTGACAGGCGATATGCATTTTTCGTCATATTTTATAAAATAATTGTGTGAAAATAATTTTATTTTTTAAAAGCATAATTAAGCATAGGTTCTTGTTTTCTACTAGAATCGTATTCTCAATTATCTTTAATCTTATGAAACATGACTGTTTACCATACCCCAAAAATATATAAAACAGAACCTCAGATTGGAGTTATTAGACAAATATAGTCAGTTTATTTAACATCCCAAGTTGTATAATTGAAACTGCAACTTGCAAGCATGGAAAACTATAGGAAACCGAACATATCAACAATGTTCGCCTCAAACCCTAAAATCACAGAATATTACCATTTCTATCAAGTCAACTCAGGTCAACACACAATAAACATCAAACAAAATAAACAATATTTAATGTAGACCTTTAAAAGTCCATAATCATAAGTGACACTGCACATAACACCAGACTGTAAAATTAAATCATTTTTCAACAGGGCAGCTATTAGAGGGTCCATAATATTATTGACTACACTGTCGTGAGAAGACTGCAGGTACTGTACATATTATAAACACAAAGTGTTTCTACTGCAGTCCATCAGTCCCTGGCAAACAGACATGAGATGTCTTTCATACTGAGAACGTCACGGTCCAGTCTGCTCCTGAAGTGAGATGACAGTAGCAGCAGTCTGTGTGGAAGGTTAGGTTGAGGCGTGAGAGGGTCATCACTGTGTGTGTGTGTGCCTGTGCGTGTGTGTGTGTGTGATGCTGGAGCCGTTGGAGCGTCGTCACAGTGAGTGTCTTGGTGGAGCCATCTTAGGGGCGTTAGTGGAGCCGGTCTCTCCGTCTACAGGCCACAAACTTTACCAGAGTTGGCCACTTCACTAAGCAGCCCGGCACTAACAGCAGTTTTCCCATTCTGTGACCTGGGAGAACACAGAGGTCACCAGTAATGATTAATAAGCTATTTCTGTTCAGTAGAACATGATATGAAAAAGCATGAGTAACATTGCACATGTCAACGAGCGCCATTTAGACATTTCATATCGTCCTGATCCGGGAAAGAATACTGTTTATTTGCATGGGAGCAACAGACCACTTGACAAATAGCAGGTAATTTGTCCAAGTATACAAAAGAGGAAGAAAACAAGGAGTTCAATGAAACATGTTGATGTTTAAATCACCTATTTCAAATAAACAAATACATTTCATTAACGCAAACTAAGAGTTCTGCCAGAATTAAAGATGAAATCCATCAATTATGAGACGTGTGGAGTGAGCAGCTGTTAGTGAGTCTGTCAAGTTCATAGGCCTAAAACAAATAAATGTTTCTATATGTTTGTTTCCAATATCGCTGACTTAACAGTCTAGTAATAAATTGCCAGAGACTTTTAATTGAATCAGTGATCAGCACTGAGGATTTCATGAGACCCTTGCTGTGGCTCTGAACCCGTCCACATATCCTCCAGTTTCACATCCCCCACTATTAAATATGTCAGATCCAGCACATCTTTGGGCCGTTCCATCTTTTTTCTAACAGTGTGTGGAATTAATATCTCAATGGGTGAAAGGAAAATAGACTGTAACAGTACCTCATTACTGGGCTGTCCAGTTGTGAGTGTTCTGAGCGGACCTTCCCACTGGATCGACAACCTTTCAAAGGCCTTATCATGCCCGTGAATTTGCCCAAGTTATAGTTGTTTAAAGGAGGGCAGGGCATGTAGAAGTCTGCTGCATACAAACAAAGCCAGTCAACCTCCCCAACAAACACACACACCATTTCTCAGTCCTGTTGCCCTGGACGCAGTGGAACCAACATAGAGATGTGGACCGTGCAGCAAAGGCTGAGGCTGTGACCTGGTGTACCCGTATGAAATAGTGAGTATAAATAAAATGTTTTCCATTCGTTTTAATGAGCAAAATGATAGAAATAGATATAACAGTATTGACTGACCAGTTAAGGGAAATGTGATCTGTCCGGTCATGATTCTTTCATCTTTCAGTTTTTTCTTGGCCTCTTTCGATGCTTTCCAGTTAATCAGAAACTGCCTGGACAACTGGTTGATTTCCTTCCCATCAAGTTCCTCTACAAAAACAACATTATCATTGTCAATATTAAGACGACAGGGCTGAAACACAATGTTCTGTAGTAGATGTTTAAATATCATTGAGTTAAATATATAAGACATGAATAATACAATAATAATGGTGTTATGAAGAGGCGCGCCTCCATTTTCTCACCCAGTCGTATGCACACAGATATAAGCCTGACTCTGTACTTGGGTTTGCTGCAGACAGGATTTCCACTCAGATCCATTCGATACAGCTGTGACCACTGGCCTAACACTCCCTCTAACTCCTGAAAACATACAAGAAAAACACACACTGTATAAGCTGGTTGGACACTGTACCACAGTAGAGGCTGTGTACAGTCTTTACGTCAAAAGAGTGGGCAACAAAGAGGTGGGTAACCTTAGAGATAGTGAACATAGAGCAGTCTATAGTTGGCATTTATAATCCATCTATGGGCTGTACTTTTGACAATGTACAAGAAAAATACATATAATGAAGTGTAATCAACCACCACCTATCCAATGAAAATATCATATTATCTGCCAAAACAACAGCTGTCGAAAGGTAGCACTGTCTAGAGTATAATCCAAAGTACAAGGTGTAAACAACACATCAGCTTGTTTTAATAAACACTGTCAGTGGTGTCGTGTGACTAACAAGTTTTCCCCATGGGGTGGCTTCCACGGGCTCCTCCAGCATGTTGCCTGTGCTGAGTGTTTACCTAAAGGCACATTAATCCAAGCCTGGAAATATGAATACTCTCTGGACACGCTCTGATTGTTCATAGCCTTCCTGTCTCGACCAAAGCGCTTCCACTTTTCCAGTCCACACTGCAATCAGTTCAGAGGGGACCCCTCGGCGTGGCGTGCTCCCAGGCTTTGATAAATGATCGTGTCAGAGCCGTCACTCACAAGGGCCTCAGCGAGGAGCGGCCCAGCGCCAAATTGCCCCCCCACGCGGGGGCGCGGAGACCGGAGAAGCATGGGCTGGATGAGCCATGAGCTGAGCTGCTGGGTCCTGCGTTCTCACTGGAGTTAATGATGGGCTAGTTATGAACCTGTTTGACCAGGACTTCGATTCCGCTGTCCTCTCACATCCACTCGGACCAGCACAGCGCTAACAGCTTCACTAGACACCAGCCCATTTGTCACCCTGGCTGACTGCCTGTCATAATCTATTTTAAAAATCTATAGTCGCTCCTCTCGATGGTGACCACACTGTGTTGAAAGAGGGATTGATTCTTCAGGGTGCCGCTGTCTAAGCTGGATCAATAGAGGCAGGAGGGTTGTATAAATTAGAGAAGATATCCACTAAATAGGAGAGCATGAGAGCTTCCTGACATGTACAACAATTACCTGCACAAAGCTGCTCGCTCACTGGAATATAATTTTATGTCGAGCGCCAATTTTACCGACGCTAACAGTGTGTTCAGTGCCGTGTGCTTTTCAAATTGTGGACGAAGACACGGCCTTGTAAAAATAATGCAACCATCGAGCTTCTGAATCCACGGAGACACAAGGCTTTTCCTTGAGTCTCACAAACACGCTGCAGGTCGACTTTCAAGGTCAACACAGCAGGCAGAAACAACATCTCTGCTTCCAACGTATCTCCCTTCCAGTTCAGCGGTGTTGCTGGGGAGGACGTATCAAATGAAGGACTCACAGGGAATGAGGAAAAATCAGGAGAGAAACTTGCACTTGTTTAAAGCTGTCAGCAAGGGCCTTCCCAGGGGAGAGAGCTGCTGATTTGCTGAATAATTCTGACCCTGTGCACGTCGCCAAGACCGGGAACCTCTGGTGGGATTTGCAGGATTTGGTTCTTTAGCACCCTGCTCTCCATCTCATTTCACACATCACTTACTAGGAGCAGTGCCGCTACGTTCATGTTAACTTGATCAGCTTATAGTGAGCGTGTTGATTGTAATATGCAGGCTCTTTTTCGACTGTGTGTCTTGCTCATACTTTATGTTACTTTGGGGAGAAAAACTGAAAGTGGGTTCTCTTACTGGTTCCATCAATAGCAGTGTTTTTATTAAGAAACCTTAGGAGCTCTACCTTCATGTCCTGTAACTGGTTGTCTGCAGCAAGGAAATGTGTCAGTTCCTTTAGAACAGCAAGGTCTCTGATTTCATCTATGTTGTTCTTGTTTATATTTAGGACAGTTAAAGAGTCCTGCAAAGAGAGTAAACTATATTGTTAATGCAAATTTAAACATTTCACAAATTACAACCTACAGCTTGTACATATTATTGTCCCTTTATACAAAATGTATAAAGTGCCTTGTGAAAGTATTCGGCCCCCTTGAACATTTCAACCTTTTGCCACATCTCAGGCTTCAAACATAAAGATATAAAACGGACAATTTTTGTGACAATTGCATTGTTGGTTTTAGTTATAGTGTATTGTCCCATTACGTCTTGTGACACCTCTCTAGTTTGACCATTGCTTGAATCAATATGAGTTAGGTTAGGTCGGAACTTGTAGCTCTGATTGATGATTGCGTTCAGCCGTGGTTGATAAGCTAGATAACTGTCGCTATATACAGTGCCTTGCGAAAGTATTTGACCCCCTTGAACATTTCAACCTTTTGGCACATTTCAGGCTTCAAACATAAAGATATAAAACTGTAACTTTTTGTGAAGAAGCAACAACAAGTGGGGCACAATCATGAAGTGGAACAAAATTTATTGGATATTTCAAACTTTTTTAACAAATAAAAAACTGACAAATTGGGCGAGCAAAATTATTCAGCCCCTTTACTTTCAGTGCAGCAAACTCTCTCCAGAAGTTCAGTGAGGATCTCTGAATGATCCAATGTTGACCTAAATGACTAATGATGATAAATAGAATCCACCTGTGTGAAATCAAGTCTCCGTATAAATGCACCTGCTCTGTGATAGTCTCAGAGGTCCGTTGAAAGCACAAAGAGCATCATGAAGAACAAGGAACACACCAGGCAGGTCCGAGATACTGTTGTGGAGAAATTTAAAGCCGGATTTGGATACAGAAAGATTTCCCAAGCTTTAAACATCCCAAGGAGCACTGTGCAAGCGATAATATTGAAATGGAAGGAGTATCAGACCACTGCAAATCTACCAAGACCTGGCCGTCCCTCTAAACTTTCAGCTCATACAAGGAGAAGACTGATCAGAGATGCAGCCAAGAGGCCCATGATTACTCTGGATGAACTGCAGAGATCTACAGCTGAGGTGGGCGAGTCTGTCCATAGGACAACAATCAGTCGTATACTGCACAAATCTGGCCTTTATGGAAGAGTGGAAAGAAGAAAGCCATTTCTGAAAGATATCCATAAAAAGTGTTGATTAAAGTTTGCCACAAGCCACCTGGGAGACACACCAAATATGTGGAAGAAGGTGCTCTGGTCAATTGAAACCAAAATCAAACTTTTTGGCAACAATGCAAATTGTTATGTTTGGCGTAAAAGCAACACAGCTCATCGCCCTGAACACACCATCCCCACTGTCAAACATGGTGGTGGCAGCATCATGGTTTGGGCCTGCTTTTCTTCAGCAGGGACAGGGAAGATGGCTAAAGTTGATGGGAAGATGGATGGAGCCAAATACAGGACCATTCTGGACGAAAACCTGATGGAGTCTGCAAAAGACCTGAGACTGGGACGGAGATTTGTCTTCCGACAAGACAATGACCCAAAACATAAAGCAAAATCTACAATGGAATGGTTCACAAATAAACATATCCAGGTGTTAGAATGGCCAAGTCAAAGTCCAGACCTGAATCCAATCGAGAATCTGTGGTAAGAACTGAAAACTGCTTTTCACAAACGCTCTCCATCCAACCTCCCTGAGCTCGAGTTGTTTTGCAAGGAGGAATGGGCAAAAATTTCAGGCTCTCGATGTGCAAAACTGATAGAGACATACCACAAGCGACTTACAGCTGTAATTGCAGCAAAAGGTGGCGCTACAAAGTATTAACTTAAGGGGGCTGAATAATTTTGTTTATATAGAACACTGAGAGTGTTACTTTAACATTCCCAGAATTGATTTAACACTGGTGATTTTGCTGTGCATATGAAAAAGCTGGAGCATTTCCTCAGCAATGTCTTTCATTATCAAAATAAACAAGAATGTGAGATTTGCTGTTTGTTTACTCATGGGCCTAAGGGGTAAACAGGGCTGGTTGATCTGTCAAAACAGAAACCGACACAGAGTGCTCTTCGAAATCATCAAACCCTCTAAGCAATTGAGGTTGAAAAGATGTTGAAAAGACGTCTTTGCGGATGAAAAGACATTTAATAGATGTTTTGCAATGGGAACCCTACAGAACACTGCTTTCACAGGGATGACTGCTCACAAGATAATATTGTTAGTTTACCGGTATAGTAATGTTGGAATCTGGGTCCAAATTGCAAACTGTGGGCTCCTTTAGGAGTTGGTTGGTGTCCTACTTACAGCAAGGGCATGGAGAGACCTGGGGTCAAAGAGCAGCTTCTCTCCACAGGGCAGCCTTTGGCATTCCACGTGAAGCTCCTTCAACTCCACCAGACCGTCCAACCCCTCCACCACCGAGATGCTGTTCCCCCCCAGGTACCTGCCTCAGAGAGACACATACACACATAAGATAGACAGACACAAAGAAAGTCATAGACAGCAAAAGGAATCACGAAATCTTAAAAACAGAAACAAAACTCACAGTTTAGAGAGCTTCTGCAGGCTGGAGAGGTTTTCTATGTGTGTGATGTGATTGTTCTGCATGTAAAGGTGTGTGAGGTTGGAGGCAAAGCCCAGGTTGCAGATCTTGGTGATTTGATTGTCATACAGGTAGAGGACAGTCAGGTTTCTGCACATTGAGAGATCATCCTGTAACACATACACACGTTAACAAACAGAGAAGATTTCCCTATCATTGGAAGCTACAAGACAGAAGCACAGAATATATTCATTTTGCTAAATTGTTTTGTAATATTATACTGACAATGTCTTCTATATTCTTATTAGAGAAGTTCAGGTGAGTGAGTTTCTTGAGGTACAGCGGAAGGGAGTTGCTTCTCTGTTTTTTTAAATAGTTGCTGGATTTGACAACCAGATCCACGGTGAGGCGGACCATGTTTGCACTTCAGAGTGGATGCTTTTCAGCTTCAGCCAAGCGTTCACAGAACCACCAGAGATGTCTGAAACAGGGAAGCATGTAAGCCAGGCAAAAAGAGTACATTCAAAACAGAAGAAATGTCATTGGACGTCAGCAACAGGAAATGTGGGTTATTCTTGAATAACTACTGCCCTGAAATTACATATTTGAAATATATTTTACTGTGTAAACATTCTTTGACACTGCATCTATAAAATATAAGGTACTGAATGTGCTCTGGAAGCTATAGCTCAACATCGACCGTCCTGAATCCACGTGGATTTGCTGCCATGAACGATTGGGGATTAAAACAAGGGTTTTAAATTTTTTTTATTTATTTAACCTTTATTTAACCAGGTAAGTTGACTAAGAACAATTTCTTATTTACAGCAACAACCTGGGAGCAATTAGGGTAAAGTGTCTTGCCCAAGGACACAACGACATTTGGCTCAGTCCGGAATCGAACTGGCAACCTTCTGACTACAAGTCTGACTCCCTACCCACTGAGCCATCTGCGCCCCGCGCAATGTTTACCTTAAAATAACTGCAGTTGATTAGGTTGAACATCAAACACCTTGTCTTTTTATTTTTTTGTCAAAGTTCATCTACAAATCACTCCTCTTTGTTTTTATCAGCATTTTTCATACTGTCCCAACTTTTTTGGAATTGTGGTTGTATTTCATGGCTGATTTGAAAGGCATGTTTTGGATCATTGTCTTGCAGAAATATAAAAAAAATGTTCAGCTTCAGTGTCCTAAATGACTTTTGGACATTAGCATGTAGGATTTGATGATATTGAGTTATATCCATTGATCCTTTCACCCTCACAATATTACCACTTACTGCCACACAAGTGCTAAGTATAATGGAGCCAAACATGTGCTTAACAGTTGTCAAGGTTTTCTTTTATTGAAGTGCTGCTTCACCTTTTTCTCTACAAATGTAGATACTTTGGTTGTGGCCAAAAAGTTGAAGTTTCATTTTATCACTCCACAGTACATTCATTCAATCACATTAATTTCCCCCCAGGAGTGCCAGAACATTTGCTTACAACTGTATCTGTGATCTCTGTATATCATACAGTAGGTATGAAGTGTAATTTAAGTAGGACTATATAATAACATTGTGTTACAGTAGAAAGTTGTTAGCACTGCATCATTTAAAAAATAGCTGGTCATACTTATAACTAGCATTACCCCAGAATTAAAGTGTGAAAGGGGCCAAAAGTGGGATGACCAAATTTGTGGTACTGTAGTACGTATCTATTTCCGAAGCAAGGTCCTGAACATTAGTTGATTATTTGCTTTTTATTTTTCACTGGTACTGTATGCATAAACACAAACGCACTCATGAAATTGTAACGGCAGGTCCTTCCTACATTTGATCTCAGTGTACAGAACTGTTAACAGAAGAGATGAGAACTCCAGGGAACATCTCTGGACTAGGCGTAAAGCAGTTAACAGCAGTTATCTCGTTCAGAACAACGTACATCCACTACACTACACTACAATAAACACAAAACAGCATTC
Source organism: Umbra pygmaea (assembly GCA_016801145.1). Taxonomy (NCBI): domain Eukaryota; kingdom Metazoa; phylum Chordata; class Actinopteri; order Esociformes; family Umbridae; genus Umbra; species Umbra pygmaea. The sequence goes on along the minus strand of JACXGM010005568.1, from coordinate 17,275 downwards.
ACTAACTTTCTGTAGCAGCTGTTTTTGCTAATATACACTGTAGTTACAGTAATCTATTCATTAACGCAAAGAAGACACCTTGCCAAAGCCTTGAGTTATTAACATCAAGATATTGGTGTAGGCTTGCTAACTTTAGATTGTCCTCAAAATGTCAGCACAAGATAGCAAAATTTGCTAAATAAATAAAAATCGACCTACCTCTTTGGTATATTCACACGACCTTGTAATTTTGCTAGAAACTACACAAAATAAGTCGGAGTAAGTTTACACCTTTCTGTGGCTATATCCTTGACTTTAAGGTTGCCATAGCGACAGCACGCAAAGCTGGGCAGAGTGCGCAGATCACTGGAGTCGGCTGTTCGTATGTCGTATGTTCAGCTAATTAGTTACAAGGAATCCATATATTTTACATACATATTTTAAATGGCAACTTGTGAAGATTTATAATGTTAATCTAAAAACAATATTGCCCCAAAACATCTGTAGTTAATATCATTTTTCTTCTATAATTTTACTCTATTTCAGTTAAAAATAGACCCTCAAGCAACTGAAATGAATTACTCAGCTTGGGAAGAAAAATTGTCTGTGCAGTACATTAGGTTATTGAAATCAGGAAGGTATAAGAAAACAAAACATTTCCTTAAGATTATTCATTTTTATGTCAAAGCAAATGTCAAAGTAGTGAAAACACAATTTTGCTTATTAATCATTTTGATTTCAATGTGTCCACATGTAAAATATTAGATTTTGATTTAAGTGTTTGTGCCTTTTTAATGCAGTTTTTCAAAATACACACGTTCCCACAATGTGGGTTTTATTGCTATTCATACTTATGTTACTTTTCAGTTCCTCGTGAGAAAACATTTTCATAATAAAAGACTTTTGGATGAAAATAAAAAGAAAGACAGAATAAAAAAATCTCAAATCCTTTCATCACCATTCCTTTCCTCTAAAGTAGTCTGAAAACTTAAGTTTAAACACCATAAATCATGTGATTCTAGATGTACCATTCTAATGATCGACTACTTGTGTGGTATTGTAGATCTCTGAAATATAAACACATTTGCTTTACCAGTGGCCAATGTCCCTGATCCAGGATTTTCAAAGAGGTCAAAGGTTAAATAAAGATCAAAGGGTGCAGACAATCTCAAGCAAACTATTGCCTGCAGACTTGTACATGACGTAACCTGAGACCATGTTTATCAGTTTCTCCAATTTTCTGAGTTGAACACAGTCCCACTTCTCATCTCTCCAGCGAAGCACACATTGCTCACAGTCATAATACAGTCATTCCTCATGGTAACGTGCAAGCCCGGGTCACAGTTCGATTGGCTCAGCAAGACTTAGCAGTGATCCGTATATTGTTATATAATGTCAGGGTCTGGGCTTCCTGCAACCCACTGAGTGACTGGCCCCTACTTATGCATGCAGACTCTAGCAGAGAGGAAATGTAGCACTACGGGTCCTTTCCCCTCACATAGCTCCCCTCTAGGGCAATGAATGAGTTCCAACCCCCTTCATTTCACCATAACACAACATGCTTGTTAAGCATATTCTGAGATCCAAAGTCAACACAATACCCTTGGACTTTTCAGGGCCTATATACTGTAGCTGCTTAACAATAAATATATATTTATAGCATTATCAAGTCTATGTTCAGAACTACATTATTAGGTTACATGACCCCTCTTTAGAACTCCACTGTATTTTGAATGAACTCACCACGTGAGATGGAATTCCTGTTTCCAATAAGCTTTGGATAATATGAAACATATATAGGCTTAATTTATATGTTAAATGTGTAAGTTATTAATATTGAGTGCTTGTGTCAGTTGGCCTTCATTGGAATTCACATTGACTTGTTTCCACAGTTAGCACACTATATAAAATGTTCATCTGGTGATGATCATAGTTACATGCAGACCTGAGTCAAATACAGAACACTTGTCTTATATTTAAATGATTATTTAGAAACCTTGCAATATGCAAACCATTACTAAAGAAAGCACATTCCATATACATGTTAACATCTAGCCATAACAGAATTGAGCTCTAACAGTTTCAGTATTGTAATGCACTTATGTTTGGCAAAACCACTAGCTACAGTGCATTCAATAGACCATGTGAAGGAAAGCCAATTGCTCACTGATATCCATTCAAACATTGCATTAAACATAATTCAGTAAGTTTCCCTTTTCCAAAACACCTAATTAAAATACACACCTCACCCATTATAATGAAAATAAAAAGTAAAATCATTATAAAAATTGGTGCCAAAGTTCATGTATGTGAGAAAAAGCAGGCCGATTCAAAATGCCCACACTAAGTCCACAGCTCTGCAATGCTGCATCAAAAATATACATTACTCCATTACAATACTAAGAAAAAAAGAATTATGACACAAAACGGTGCTAGCGCTGCCGTGCGTAAGGAAAGGCAGACTCTGAGTGTCTGCTTCGATGAAGAGCAGACGGGTTGGGTGAATGGGTTCCAGTGTGCGCCGCTCCCGTTTCTGTGCTGCATCATCGCCACGACGACGCAGCCTGACGACTTGCAACCAGAGAGACAACCTGCATGGAGCGCTGCTCCGTGGAGACGTCTCCAACACGCCAGCCAGTGTTTACCTTTGAGCTGATGCAGCGGCCCGAGTTTGTTGTTCCATTATGTAATGCTTTGACTGGACATACTTGACGTGACAGGGCTGACTGGTTGTAGGTTTTGTTATGGAGAAATATGTAACCATGGTCTTTGTTAAGTGTTGAGTTTCACAGCAAGACCGTGTGTGCACGCGCTTGTGTTTATGGTATCCCATTCTAGCCAATACCAAACACCATGTTACATGAAAATGTCACAGTGCTACGTCATGATGAACCCAAAAGAAAATACCTTCTGAATGTCTGCATGGGTTCCAAAAAATAATAAATAAATAATTGTAAAATTACATCAAATTTCGAAACAATTCAGTCAAAACACTGATTTTCACTGAAAATTGTGAATTTAAAAGTTGTTACCTCAAGGCAAAGAAATAAATGTTTACACCAATTTATTTATGCACTCGTGAACACAAGTTGAGTTTAAACATTTAAATTATGATCAAGAGATCCTTCTGCTAACCAGAAACTAACAGCTAAACATACACAGTAATACAAAGGGCTAACCCACACTTGGATGTTTCATGCTTAGTTGGCAGATGTGTTGATTTGATTGAAGAGTTTATCCTTAATGACTTGAGACATCAGACCATGGATGGCCTCAATCGTGGTCTTGCAGCTGAAATAGCCAAAGAGAGAAAAGAAAATGTCCACCTAGTTAGGAAGAAGTGCAATAGATGACTTCTCCGTCAATACTTGTCTGAAAAATAATAACCAGATAAGTGTTACACTCATTGGATAAACCCAAGGAAACTCAAACGTATAAACAAGCAGACTGTGTTTGGCTCCCTAACATGGGCAACTCAGAATATCCCAGAAAGCAGACTGTAGGCCAGGTTTCCCTTATCACTATAGAACTTGGGCTATATTCAGGCAAATATTAGACAAAGCCTAAAGTTATCAAATTGGAAATAAATTGAATATTCACTATTAAATTAAAATGTTTCTCGATTTTTTAAGCTTGTATTATAGCGTATATACACAACTTAATTCAGTATCTATTTCATGGTTGTTTGTAGAAGATGCTAACTATGTGGCATATGAAAAACAACAGGACAGGAGTGATTGTTACAGGACATACAGGTAAAATGTCAGCATGTTGAAATAAATATGGTCTTTAAACATTCTGAAATCTCTTTGTCTAAAATGTATTCTGTAAGAGGCAGTACAAAAGCACTATGCTGCATATACTGACAGAATATCAAAGTGAATCGTTATGTTTTATTGTCTTTCTACTAGGACTGGGTAAAGCATGACATTTAATAGAGTACATATGAAAGCTGTGATGACCAACTTTACAGAGGGAAAGAATTGTCAAGTGTGTTATTGTGAAGACATAATGAACTACGTTGCTGCAGGAGGAATGTCCCTGTACTTAATGCAAATGTCTCTTGTAAGAGCATTTGCTAAATGATTATAAATAATTATCTGAATAGTAAAAAGACTGAATGAGGAATAGATTTTTAGGAACAGAAAATGCAACATTATCTGCAATCCAATACTGTTTGTCAATATTTTCACACATGAACAAAACATACAGTGATTTAAGTTGCTGTGTCAACAATGAACTGACCGTATCAATTTTCAAGATCCTCTAATCAATCACCACATTACTTCTAGGCATTGATGCCTAATCAATAAATAGAAGTAAACAACACAACCTAAATAAGCTGAAAAATGAGACCGTAGCCACGGTGGAGGAATGACTGGTACCTGTCTCGTGTAGCTTTAGCCAGCTTGTCCTCTGACTTCCTATCATGTGTGTCCAGGCCGAGCATGAAGCTTCCTCTGCCCAGCTGGGCCTCAGACTGCTCCAGCTTCTCAGACAGGTCAAACACCTGGCCTGTGGTGTATTCTGAATTCTGGGAACCCAAGGAAACACACGCGTATATGGTATAAAGTCATGCACCATGATGAGACGACAGAAATATTCATTATGAAAACACACTATTTATACCAGGGGATTCCAACCCTGTTCCTGGAGAGCTACTATCCTGACAGTTTTCACTCCAACCCTAATTTAGCCCATCTAATTCTAATAATTAGCTGAATGAAACATACATTATATGTGGGTGGAGTGAATACATATAATATGGTTTCTCTCCAGGAACACAAGTAATCACCAACATACAGCATTTGTAGAAAAAACCATTTGGAGAGTAAAGAATTTATTTTAAGCAACAACTTGAATTTGCCTAAATGTCTTGCTAATGAATATTGACCCAAAAATCTAAACCTAACATCTAGTCTTAACTCTAATAACAGTCAAATGAAATAAAAATTCAAACCCTAAATCAAAAAGACAAAACCTTTGTGGAGTTGATGACTGGACAGAAAATGCATTTTCCTTGGTGTACTATACTTATGAGGACTTCTGTGGAATTCTGGTCCTCACTTGTAATGCAATACAAGATCACACAGTCAAACAATGTTCATACTGTACATACAGTAATTTCCCACCACCAATTCTCTTTAAAACTTCAATATAAAATTCAATGAAATACAAGCAATGATAACAATTTGAAAGCTCAAATTGCTTGTAAAGTTTGTGTGAAAGGGGTTTGGTAAAACCGTTTGCCTAAGGCGGGCCGTGATTTCCTTGGAGCAGGTAATTAGGAGACAATGACACTGGGCCCCTGACTGGTGACAGTGTAGTAACTGACAAAGACCTTCGCCAATGGAGCAGGCGATTCCTGACAACTAGTCAATCCATCTTCATCCAGAGCGCCTGTTGCTCACTGTTTAGATAGGCGGCTGCCTTTAGAGACTGTTTAGCCAAGCTCCGACAGAGCGATGACGGCATCCACAATAGGAATTCACTGGTGGCTTTCCATCTCTAGAATGTCTGGGTGACAAGGGAGATGATCCACCGTGAACCACTAGCATCCGTATCACCGTATCTCCAAACCATCCATCCTTTGCATAAAGGTTGACATGGTGCCTTGAGTCATATTATTTAACTCAATTGTAATATTTTTCAAGAATAGCCACCTAAATAAACAAACTAGTATAAACTAAATCTGCTCCACATCTACGTTGGCTTCTCCCTCATTCAGCATTTTATTGTCACAAATCAAATTTTAACTCATTAAACACTGCTTGGTTTAGAGCTATATCTAACACTTACCGTCAGAAGACTTGATGAGCTCAGAGTGTTCACCCAGTATTTATTCCAAAGGAGCTCAAGTAATTTTCGGTCAAGGGAAGACTTGAAATAAGTAACCTCCAAAGCATAATACCTAAACAAATATAATAATAAAACCCAAAAAACTCAGTGAACAATTGAAGAATTACAGTTAACTGAAGTAAAAGAAAAAACATTTGTATTTATCTTAAGGGACTAGTGTAAAATAGATTGTACCTGGGTTACACAATACAAAAAATAAAAAAGAATATGTCATGCACATTAAGTCAATTTGTAAAACATGACACTAAAGATGACGTTTGCCTGAAACACACTGCAAGCACATGATCAAGATGAAAACTCACTGCTTGCAGTGCACACCGAAGTCTTCGATCTTGTTCAGGGGAATAGTTTGATACTCAGACGGCCCCTCATCAGGAGGTTTGTAACCCTGACAACAGAGTGGTCATTAATTAAACACAGGATTTCAGAACATGTATATTTACTCAAGGAAACGTTCTTAAAATATTTTCACAATTTAACTACGAGACAGCTTACAACAACTAACAACAAATAAACATATTTTGCCAATACAATATAAATGTATCAAGAGAGACCCTGAATTATTATAGTTGCACACACAGACTCAAGGAAACCCAGACTATAAATATTGTATGTTATATTAACTGAGCCAGTGACAATGCGCCCATTTGCAGAGTGCGTGTGCCTAACTTGTCTAAACACTGAAATAATGTAATAAATAAATGTTACTAGTTACCTTGGGATATGTTCTGAAGGCACCAAGATTGACTTTCCCTGCAGATATGGTACGAGTGGGGTCGATCTGAGAGAAAGATACAGTAAAACAGGAAAATGCATTCAGAGGTCAGACAGTCTCTAGAGACCTCCCCTCGCCGGCCACCAGGAGTGATGTTTTTTTCTTAACGGGTTGCTGCCAGTGTGGTCAAAGTACACACTTAATTATCCTATGCCCTTGGCACTACAGCCCTGCGAAACCAATCAAGTGTAAATAGCATCTACTGTTACAAAAGACCAATATTTGTCCAAGTCTCATAGTAGACCACTGCCATACATCAACAACCACTAAATGGATGCCTAATCCTGATTGCAGCCCTCTCAGTTACTCATGTGCGACATTGTACCCACACGTTGAGAAAGAAAACCAAAATATCTGTATTTGGGATAAAGTCTAATAAAAAACGGATGGAAATTTGAAAATGCATATTGGGGGGCTGAGGCTGGAACAGGAGGTTAATACATATATTTTTACTCACCACCACCGCCACAAAGGGCTCCTGAAACTGCTGGTTGAGCATCTGAGTACTGACATCAATACCTGATAACCAGCAGCCATAACCTGGGTGACTGTGGTACCAGCCAATGGCGTTTTCCAGACGACCAACCTGATGGCACAGTATTATGTCAACAAAGACAAACTAAAAACCACGGCCATTAATTAACTACTGTGATAGGCCTACACAATGGACACAGATCTAAATAAAATGTTGTGAGCCATTCCTTTCCCCAACACTGAGGACCAAATATTTATAGTCAGTAATATTACCTGTTTGGCATTCTCTATGTAAGCAGCCATGTATTCATAAGCTGCAGCCTGGGCGTTGACCCTGGTCTCTGTGCCCTCCACTGGCAAGGCAAAGCTGTCCATGATGTTCATGGTCTCCCCGTCCACTTTCCCCAACATTAGACCCATCACCTCCAGGTTGCCCCCAGATCTTGCGTGCATTACCATCTTCAAAAGTGCCAGCGCAGAGATCTTGCAGTACTTGAAATAGTGATGACTTCGGGAAAAAATCATATTCATGTGAATTATCAATTATAGAGTGACTACATTTGTAACTGAGGGTTTAGTTAACAAGATAGCAATAGGACCTACAAAATAGCTTGCAATGCAGGGAGAATCCCTATTGTTGACAATGACGTGCTAGCTTGTTAGCAAGCTAATATTAGCTAGCTTATCCGGCTAGGTAATTGTGAAAAGCACGAACTAGGAAATAGCAGAAGAATAACAACTGACAATCTATTACTTATACAACCTATACTTACTCTTTTGTCCATGGCTTCGCTGCAAGGATTTCCTGTTGCTGTTTTTTGTCATATTTGTAAATTTCATCAATGCTCTGAACTTCCTGCATACTGTTTTGTAGCTCCCATGTTTTTTGTGCCATGCTACTCCCGGCCATGTTGATAAACTAATTTCACAATTCACACTCCCTCCTTAAAATAGAAAGTAATACATGAAAGAAAGGTAGACAGACAAATGATTTGCTATCAAAGGTTGAATACTCCAAAAACCTTAATTATGACCATATTCACAAACATGAACCTGGTTCAACATAGCCGTGAGCCATGACACTGGAAAGTACCAAGCTGTGAGAACAAACACAGGACTCTTCTATGGATGTTTTGTAATTATTGTTTTGTTATTACTTTTTAAATAAAAGATGACGTTTAAAAAGTACATAAAATAATAAATTATGACACAAATTCTTTGTCCTTAATAAATAAACGCATGTATTATTATTTAACAGCTCTCTGAAACAATGTAGATAATGGTTTAGTCCAAACAACACTGCAGACTAGACGATAAGAGTTGAAATACTACCATCTACTGGGGAATGTGAGAAATGTAATGCTTTTCATTTATAATAGCATTGTCGCTGTATTTACAAAGTAATAATTAGTTAGAATTTTTTTAATAACAAATAAGGTACATTTTCAGTTGATATAGCTGAGAAACACATTTCTGTAATCTTGTTAACAATCTTTTAAAATACTTTTTACTGGCAGTACAGTATTCTTATTCATTCAACAGCACAGCGACAATTAAATCATTTTTGTTGTGTTTGCGACCGAAACTGCTCATACGGTAAGCTACTATTTTTGTTTTGGTTTATATTCATACAAACATGTTAATTAATTCAATTATTATTTAAAATAGAACAAGTTAATAAAATGTGTAAATATTGTCGGTACTTTATTGCAGTTAGTTCCTGCTAATCCGCAGGCTTGTGTATTGCGGTTGCCTAACAACGGAAAGATGGACGCTCCTTCATATTTTTTTATTTGAGCAAAATACTGTTCAGCACTTCTTACTGTTAATTGAAATGCTACGTTGAAACTTCGAACAATAAATGATTGACTGAATGTGTATTGAATGCAGACATGGATGATTTAAATTTTATTTTGGAGGATCAAAAATACCAAGTGGCTAAAGAAAGAGGATGTTTGGAAGAGGAGGATCCACCTTATATGACAATCAAGGTGTGTGATGTTAATGGCTGCAAACTTAAGTGGATACGAATATTAATGTATACATAGATAGATATGCTTGTGTCGGATGGGAAACAAATGATTTAATATGTATTTTCCCATTGCAACAGACAAAGACAAATAATGTTAACCTTGGAAATGAAAAAGCTTCTAACTGGGAATCAACTCAGAGAACGCTTCCAAATCCTGCTAGAGGTACAGTGTAGACTATGTTTCTGAATGCACCACCAATGTTGTGAATTGTTTTGCTAGTGTTGTTGTGTGCCTCTGTGAAATTACTAGGGAGGTGCAGTTTGCTAATGATCTAACTCTCATGTTACTTTTTCCACAGAAGAGAACTCTGGACTAAGTTTGCAGTTGGGAACAGAATACGAACAGAAGAAACAAAGACTCCAGGAAGAGCTTCGTTTGGACTACAGACGATATGTGGCTAAGGTTTGCTAAAGTGATGTGTAGAATGTAATTGTCTATTATGGTGTCGTTTACTAAGATACTATGATGATTTGAGTTTATAACCAGACCATTGTACATATCTTCATTTTTTACTTCTTTAAAAAAATCTTTCCAATCTCTCACTGCAGAAGAAGGACGTGCACACTGTAGAGCCTGACCCACAGGCACAAGGTGGCTCCTTACCCATTGGAGAGAGGAGACTTGCCAAGGTAGCACTTCCTTGTGTGTTATCCAGGCCATTGGGAACCACATATCCCTACAAACGTAGTAAGAGATTTTGGCCAACCCCCATTAGGAAAAATGCCATTTTGCTTTAAGGTTTAGCGAATAACATACAATTGCGCATAGTGTTACATTTTGGGGTTACATTGAGGTTTTGGGATTTCTAGTTTTAGTTTTGGTGAAGGCATTTGCTGTATAAATGGGAGGTTATGTCATTTATTGCGGGGATTAGAGCTTGGGGATAGAAAACATGGATAATTTTTCTTTTTTTCCCCACAAGGATAGAAAAACAAATGTGTTTCTGGTAGTGAACAGAGAGCTACAGTGGGGCAAAAAAGAATTTAGTCAGCCACCAATTGTGCAAGTTCTCCCACTTAAAAAGATGAGAGAGGCCTGTAATTTTCATCATAGGTACACTTCAACTATGAGAGACAAAATGAGAAAACATCCAGAAAATCACATTGTAGGATTTTTAATGAATTTTATTGGTAAATTATGGTAGAAAATAAGTATTTGGTCAATAACAAAAGTTAATCTCAATACTTTGTTATATACCCTTTGTTGGCAATGACAGAGGTCAAACATATTATGTAAGTCTTCACACGTATGTTTCACACACTGTTGCTGGTATTTTGACCCACTCCTCCATGCAGATCTCCTCTAGAGCAGTGATGTTCTGGGGCTGTCGCTGGAAAACAAAGGCTTTCAACTCCCTCCAAAGATTTTCTCTGGGGTTGAGATCTAATGACTGGCTAGGCCACGCCAGGACCTTGAAATGCTTCTTACGAAGCCACTGCGTTGCCCGGGTGGTGAGTTTGGGATCATTGCCATGCTGAAAGACCCAGGCCACGTTTCATCTTCAATGCCCTTGCTGATGAAAGGAGGTTTTCACTCAAAGTCTCACAATATATGGCCCCATTGATTCTTTCCTTTACACGGATCAGTCGTCCTGGTCCCTTTGCAGAAAAACAGGCTCAATGCATGGTGTTCTTTTGATGCAAATCAGCATTCTTTCTCCTCCAAATGACGAGTTGAGTTTTTACCAAAAAGTTCAATTTTGGTTTCATCTGACCATATTCTCCCAATCCTCTTCTCCAAATGCTCTCTAGCAAACCTCAGACGAGCCTGGACATGTACAGGCTTAAGCAGGGGGACACGGCTGGCACTGCAGGATTTGAGTTCCTGGCAGCATAGTGTGTTACTGATGGTAGCCTTTGTTACTTTGGTCCCAGCTCTCTGGAGGTCATTCACTAGGTCCCCCGTGTGGTTCTGGGATTTTTGCTCACTGTTGTGATCATTTTGAACCCACAGGGTGAGATCTTGCGTGAAGCCCCGGATCGAGGGAGATTGTTAGTGGACTTGTATGTCTTCCATTTTCTTATTCTTGCTCCTACAGTTGATTTCTTCACACCAAGCTGCTTAACTATTGCAGATTCAGATTTCTGGTGTCCTTTGACAGCTCTTTGGTCTTGGCCATATTGGAGTTTGGAGTGTGACTGTTTGAGGTTGTGGACAGGTGTCTTTTATTCTGATAACAAGTTCAAACAGGTGCCATTAATACAGGTAATGTGTGGAGGATAGAGGAGCCTCTTAAAAAAGTTACAGGTCTGTGAGAGCCAGAAATCTTGCTTGTTTGTAGTTGACCAAATACTTATTTTCCACCATAATATACCAATAAATTCATTACAAATCCTACAATGTGATTTTCTGGATTTTTTTTCTCATTTTGTCTCTCATATTTGAAGTGTACCGATTATGATAATTTCAGGCCTCTCTCATCTTTTTAAGTGGGAGAACTTGCACAATTGATGACTGACTAAATACGTTTTCGCCCCACTGTAAGACACTATGGCTAACATACCAACCAAGCCTTCTTTCATTGCACAAACACTGAGAGGCCTTCTGAAGGAGTGATATACAGTGACTTGTTTCCCAATGACATTTGCCCTGCGTAGGGTGCCGTCTTTCGGATGGGACGTTAAACGGGTGTCCTGACTCTCTGTGGTCATTAAAAATCCCATGGCACTTATCGTAAGAGTAGGGGTGTTAACCCTGGTGTCATGGCCAAATTCCCAACCAGGCCTCTCACTCAATCATGGCCACCTAATAATCCCCCTCCTTCCTAATTGGCATATATAACTACTCATCTCTCCACCTGATAGCTGATGTGTGGTGAGCGTTCTGGCGCAAAATGGCTGCCGTGCATCACCCAGTCAGGTGTTACACATTGGTGGTGGATGAGGTGGGCTTTCCCCCTCACTGTGTAAAGCACTTTGGGTTCTTTGGAAGAAAAGCGCTATATAAGTTGAATGCATTATTGTGTATTCTGGACATAACACTGTGAACGCAACACTGTATAACTTTCTAAAAGAACCAAATCGATTTTTAAAATGATTGAATTACTCATTTTTCCAGGATAAATTAAGGGATGAAAGGAACAAGGAATACAACCTGTTCCTTAAAAGACAGTCAGGCCAGAATAAGAGAAACTCATCAAATGGAGCCCAGGTAAAAATATATTGTATTACTTCATAATTATATGTCTGATTTGTGAACAATTTTGACAGTAGATTTGTGCTTTACGCTCCACACATTTTTCATACATATTTACCTATATACTGTTTTTGGTGACCTGGTGTAAATAGAAATATTAGAGATTATCACTATAATGGCTCAAAAACGTTTTATTGTGCACATTCTGATTTACACCTTAATTTCTTAATTTCTCAGGACCAGGCCCCAGAGCCTGTGCGTCGTGCTGCCCTTTATCCCCCTCCCATCCCAGAGGACCAGCATAACCCCCAGCTTAACCATGTGGACCATCCGTGGGATCCAGTCCCCTCCAAGAGGGATGCTGCGACCCTGACTGACAGACGGACAAAAGATCAGGCCCCACGAGGGCGACGGCGCTGGGTGCTTCAGAGACCAGACGATTCCCTTGAGCGCTGGGAGAGAAGGAGGCCCAGGAGAAGAGGTACGCGCAGGGATGAGTATACCTCTGAGGAAGACATCTGGACAGAGGACGAGGAGCTGGAGTTCCTGGAGAGGAGGAGACCGAGAAGGAGACGAGCGCCCGAGTACATGGAGCGAGGAGAGAGGAGGGTGGATGACACATCTGACAGGTGTGAAAGGAGGGTGTGAGGAAGGTGTATGACACAACCGTCAGTTTTTATCACGATTGTTCATGAGATCCTATTTTCTCTGCAGTCAAGAAACCTGCTGTCACAAATGATTTATGAGGAGTGAGATTTTGCTCCATGTTAAATTCTCTTTGAGTCACTGTGATGTATGCATGGCAGAGTCCTGAGAGAAAGAAGAGTGGTGGAACCGGCTGTGGTCCGTGAAGAGGACGCCCGTGACCGAACCAGAAAGTCCCGGTCGGCAACACCAAAACCCATGTATTGATCCAATGCAATTCTACTAATTAGATTAGTCAGGGCCTTTTTGTTAAATATTGAGGCTAAATGTTTCAAATGGCCCCCAAGGCAAATCACTTTAGCAGAGTTCAGCTCCATGTGTCTAAAACCTCTCTATCGATCCATTCCCGTATTGATTATCTACGGAGACTACCACAGGAGAACTGTAGTGCACAAGATTGATGTTTTACCGGTACTTTGCTGGCTTATTTATTGTGTTTCGGTGTAAAATATGACACTCCTGTGTTATATTTCTTTATAAAACTATTTAAATTCTTCTATGTGGAACATTTTAAGGGAGCATTTCCTCTCACTATTGTTATGGTTTAGGTTTTAGCCCCAGACAGACACTTTAGTTCTACCAGTGGAGCTAGATTGATCTAACTGGCGGATGGGTGTTTACTCCTTGGTTTCTGAGTCGTTGTGCGTAGAGGAGGCTGCAGTCAGACACTGCTCCGTTGCGGTGGTGTGAAGGGGGATGCTGTTGGTGGTCAGAGGGTGTGGTTGGAGAGAAGGCTGAGAACAGTTCAACTGTGTTCTATCAGGATAACTGATTGGCTGAACTGAATGGCTTACGGTTTTCCGTGTTTCTGTGTAACGGTGAAACTTCAACAGTCCCGTGATGCCGGTTGCCATGAAGACAGTCGAGAGATCCAGGTCTGCAGACAATAAGGACAAGGGCAAGTTTGCGACCGGACTCATCATAGGTAGTGCCCTTTCTCATTTAATTTTGTGCATGTTTAATGTATTTGTTCCCACAGATTTCTTTAGAATTGTAAATGAACATTTGAATGAACAAAGAATTAGTATTGTAATGTATTTACATGCTGTCATATGCTTTTAAAACATGCATGTTTGGTAACAACCTATTTGTTGTGTGATCTGTCAGGGACAGCTGAGGAGGGTGTGGCCACACAGAGGAGAAAAGAGCGCTACAGACAAGAGCTGCTGGAGCAGATGGCTGAGGGGCGGAGCAACAGGAAGAAGTGAGTTTAACAAGGTCACACCTGAGGTCTTGGTCAGACCAACACAGAAGGGACTTGGATCCTGTATGCTGGCAGATCGCTATGTCAAAGTGTCTTTGTTTTGTTCCAGGGAGAAGGATCTTGAGCTGAGGGTGGCTGCCACAGGGGCGGTGGACCCAGAGAAACAGGTAAGAGGATTGTACAGGATACTGTTCATCATTGAATAAAACACATTTTAAGTACTAGTACTAGTGTAAATTATTACATTTAGATTACAAGTAATAAATGTTGAGTTAAATGTGATGTAAGTTCATGACAAAAAAAATGCTGTGTCCTGTTAGTCGTATTGTAATGATGTCTACTCTTTCGTTTGAAGCAGTGCCAGAAGGTACATGTAAGTGTAAATGTAAGTGGTGCTAACACTTGTATAGCCTAAGGTCATACAAGATGTGATTGTTTACTCATCACTAATGACAAGTGTTACTGTTTTGACTTTGTCTTTACATCACATAATTTTGGCAACAATATAGCAGTCCCCTTCTCACAACAATCACATGGTCAGCATGTTTCACTTTTACTTTTAAAAGTGCCAATTCCTATTTACATCAACGGTCTGGGAGCAATTAGAGTTAACGACCCACGCCTTATGTCCCGTTTACGTTTCGATAGCTTTCAGCCACATATCGAGAAAAGATTTAGAAGAGATAAAATAATTTCCATACTATTCAATTTTACATCGTCATGTCTCGAGATGGCAATCGTGCGTTTGTTGGAGTGTCATGGAATGTCCTTCAAAATTTCTCGAGCTGGGTGTGTGAGCACTTCTCAGAAACCAGCCCAGCCCATTGATTTAGAGGTTTTTTACACTACGTTAGATAAAACAGACCAGTCGAACCACAAACTTCGTGCTACATGAGCTGAACTGTGAGCAGATTGTGTTTGATTTTAGTTCGCATCGGCAGCTGTAAGTCTTGCTCATTGATCTGCATGAATGACCGCAAAACCTCTTGCCATGGGAGATTCCAAGTCACAGTTCAGCTCACGTAGCACGGCTTTCTTGGTCTACTGGTCGAGTCTGTTTTCCCAAGATGGCGCATGGCTGTATACGTGAACGGTACTGTCTTTTAAACTATCTTTTTAATAAACTGTCTGTACACTCAATGTTTCGGTTTGCATGTAGGGAGCCTCATTATGCTACTGTGGAAGTGTGGTGCTATTTTGAGCCTTGATAGTGGTAAAAAATAGCAATTTATTTTTACTTCATCCATGCCCTCACAACTAGTGTTATAAGGTAATTATCAGTTGGCACTAACACTGAGCACATTCTATTAGCATGTAAACGTATCCCAGAGAATGGTCAACTCTGTAACAATGTGTTATTAAGCCCTAGGTTCATTTTGTGCCAGAGTTGTCCTTTAATGTTGTTCACTTGTCCCTTATTGGCATGGTAGAAAGCCTGGGGTTGTGAACCACTCTGCCCCACAAGCACTATGTGTTTTACCATCACCGCTTCCAATGTTCTCCTTGTTGTGTACCACTGTTACCTCATTTCTGACCTCCAAGAGTGATGCAGTGACTTCTTCCACCTTTACTCCCAGCCTGACTGCATTAATCTGTTTGGGGCGGCAAACCGTGAATATGAGGGCCGGAGACGTGACATGCACTACAGACCAGGGCAGGGCCTGGACACCCTCGGGGGCAACACCATTCCAAGGCCCCATCGGGAGAGGCTAGAGGCCAACACAGTGGAGAGAGGCCCCCCTGAGAGACCCCGTGTTGCCTTCCCCTCCCCACCAAAAGACCACACTGACCCCCGGGGCCAACTAACAGGGGCATGGTGGCCGGGGGCAGCGGCTGCTCCTCTTAATGAAGACTTTCACAGGAGTCTATCCAGTACACTGGCAGAGATGGTCACTCCGAGGTACAATGAATAAGAACAAAAGTTAATATTAATTTCAAGTCATTGTTTTGTTTTTTAAATGTGTGTACTAAAAATGTTTGCAAATATGTGTTTGTGTGCACAGATTTGCTAACCTACCCCCTCCATTGCCACCCACTCTAACGGACACATACAGGACTCCATACGACGAGGCATATTATTACTATGGTGCCAGGAATCCCCTGGACCCAACTCTGCCCTATTGTTAGTACCTCAGCTTCAGTACAGTGTGTACATTTATCACAAGCTACAAATCTGAATTTTAGGGATCTTTAGTCAGTCAGACCAAGAGATTTGCAGGTTCTATAAGCTTCTGTTATGTTTGGTTCATATGTTGCACATGTTTATTCTCTATAAAGTCTCTGCTCCACTCATAGTCGTCAGACTACCCTGTTTGATCAAGATCACAGCTAAATCAATATCAGTAACCTAATCAGGTGAGGTTCTAGCAGGGGGGCAAACACATTTGCCTGGCAACACTATGTTATGTCAGCAACACAAACTCTGATTTGTCTTTTCAGAATAATAGCGCTTGCTTAAAATAATTTCAATAATCATTGTGTCATTACAAAGCTAGTGAATTGTAACCAAATGCAATTGTATTAAGAAACAAGAGTATATGATTGCAAAATAAACTTTCAATTACGTTTCATTGAAAACAGTAACAAATACGTTGTACACAGAAATTTATTGAATATATTGTCAGTCTTATGTGAAAACACTTTTACCTTTGTAAAACATTAACGAGTCTGTTTGATCAAACAATAGGCACTAATTTTAGCAACACATAGACATAGATCCAGTATCCATGCAGTGAATTAGGAATGATTATTCTAATGAATTACGAGTGCTATTATTCTGAAAGGAGAAATCAGAGTTTGTGTTGCCAACATAACATAGTGTTGTTATCGCTTGCACAGTGCTCCTTGGGATGTTTAAAGCTTGGGAAATCATTTAGGTCAACATTGGATCATTCAGAGATCCTGTACTGTATATCCTATCTGTGCAGACGTCATGGCACAGTACCACTCTGTGTTATATCACTGGCATGGTATATCCTATCTGTGCAGACGTCATGGTACAGTACCAGTCTGTGTTATATCACTGGCATGGTATATCCTATCTGTGCAGATGTCATGGTACAGTACCAGTCTGTGTTATATCACTGGCATGGTATATCCTATCTGTGCAGA
>JACXGM010005567.1:0-34841 GCA_016801145.1 Umbra pygmaea | reverse complement strand
AACAAGGTGGTTATACCATGAACACGGCTAGTCACACTATAGAATTTGCGTACACGAAGTCAGACCAGACGTGAGATTTTATCGCAGCCTACGATCACGTTCAAATTGATAAATCCCTTGCTTTGCGTAAGAATCGCCGTACGCCCGTCGTACGCCTGTTTTAGGTCGTACGCACGTTTCATAAATGAGGGCCAGTATCACCAGTTTATGTGGACCTGTGAACAACTACACCAGTGTCATCTAAACTGTTCTGAATGTCCAGTTTTCCAGCCCTAAATCACATTAAATACGTTCTGAGGGAACTATTTTGTAAAACTGAAATATGTCAAATATGACCGTATAAGAAGGTCAATTACGTTTGTAGGGAACTAAATTGAACAGTCGAATAACGTTCAATCTGAACATTAGAAGATCATGACGTAGCATGTAAATAGCATAGTTTTTGGTAGGGCGGAGGTCAGGGATGGTGGACGGGCGTACAAATCCGCGACTTGTATGCCAGTGTTCGCGAGTTCCAGACCGGCACTTTGTGTGTTTTGTTCTACATTGCTTGCGCCATGCAGACACGCGATTGTCGGTTTTTGTAATGTTAACCCTAACCTTAATTCTAACCTTAACCTCAGTAACGTCATATCTAACCTTAACCGTTAGTAACCTCATGCCTAACCTTGACCGTTAGTATCCTCCTACCTAACCTTAACTGTGAATGTTGCAATATAATTTCGAACGCTATGGAATGTATGGAATGTTCTCGCATAAATCCGCTAAACGAAATGTACCGGAGCAACGTAATTCAAGTACAAATATAGCCTAATAACTAAACGTGCAGTTCAAACGTAAAAACACCCTAGGTTGGCATAGAATGTAATTTAGGTTTTCAAAATAGTTTCCTGAGAACGTAATTTGGGAGAAATTCTGAAATTTACGGTTGCAGCTCAGGCAAGATTTGACCACTGCTCATATATGAAGTTTTGAAACCAAGCAGAAAATCACAAGTTACTTTAGAGTAATAGTTAAACATTGGAATAGACTTAACCTGACTCTTTAAAGCCCAAAGTTAATCAACCTTTGTGGGTATCAGTACCCATCTTTTAAGTAGAAATTATGAATGTCTTAATGGGTGTCCACACTTTTTCCTCATGTATACTTCCGGTCATTATTTTGAATCTATAATGAATGCAAATAAATCATAATCATGTATGTTACAGCAGGTTTGTATGTTTTACTTTGTACAGTACAATTTACAGTTCCAAAGTTTCACTTTAAACTATATTAATTATTAATTTAATTGGGTGAAGACTGTCATCAATTAACTCATTTCACCCAATTAACTCAATGACTCAAGAATAAAAATAAAATATAATTTATTAAACAAAAACTATCCCATAGGAGAGAAACTAACTAAACTAAAACACGCTTAACTTCAAGAGCTACAAATCATAGAACGGAAACCAAGAACACGGGCTATAGTCTTACAAAAGTAAAGCAAAACCAGGACTGAATAGGAGTTAGAGTACTCACACAACCAGGGTAGCACACAAACAGGACCAGGCCAAAACATCCATGGCAATAGACATATACACTCACCTAAAGGATTATTAGGAACACCCGTTCAATTTCTCCTTCATGCAATGATTTACTCAACGAATCCAATGGCAGTTGCTTCAATGCATTTAAGGGTGTGGTCCTGGTCAAGACAATCTCCTGAACTCCAAACTGAATGTCAGAATGGGAAATAAAGGTGATTTAAGCAATTTTGAGCGTGGCATGGTTGTTTGTGCCAGACGGGCCGGTCTGAGTATTTCACAATCTGCTCAGTTACTGGGATTTTCACGCACAAACATTTCTAGGGTTTACAAAGAATGGTGTGAAAAGGGAACAACATCCAGTATGCGGCAGTCCTGTGGGCGAAAATGCCTTGTTGATGCTAGAGGTCAGAGGAGAATGGGCCGACTGCTTCAAGCTGATAGAAGGGCAACTTTGACTGAAATAACCACTCGTTACAACAGGGGTATGCAGCGAAGCATTTGTGAAGCCACAACACTCACAACCTTGAGGCGGATGGGCTACAACAGCAGAAGACCCTACCGGGTACCACTCATCTCCACTACAAATAGGAAAAAGAGGCTACAATTTGCAAGAGCACACCAAAATTGGACAGTTGAAGACTAGAAAAATGTTGCCTGGTCTGATGAGTCTCGATTTCTGTTGAGACATTCAGATGGTAGAGTCAGAATTTGGCGTAAACAGAATGAGAACATGGATCCATCCTGCCTTGTTACCACTGTGCAGGCTGGTGGTTGTGGTGTAATGGTTTGGGGGATGTTTTCTTGGCACACTTTAGGCCCCGGCCTTAGTGCAATTGGGCATCATTTAAATGCCAGGGCCTACCTGAGCATTGTTTCTGACCATGTCCATCCCTTTATGGCCACCATGTACCCATCCTCTGATGGCTACTTCCAGCAGGATAATGCACCGTGTCACAAAGCTCGAATCATTTCAAATTGGGTTCTTGAACATGACAATGAGTTCACTGTACTAAAATGCCCCCCACAGTCACCAGATCTCAACCCAATAGAGCTCTTTGGGATGTGGTGGAACGAGAGCTTTGTGTCCTGGTTGTGCATCCCACAAATATCCGTCAACTGCAAGATGCTATCCATTAATATGGGCCAACATTTCTAAAGAATGCTTTCAGCACCTTGTTGAATTAATGCCACGTAGAATTAAGGCAGTTAAGTGCAGCAAGTGATGAGAGGCAAAAGCCTTCACAAAGTTGTAAAAGTAGCTTCAATAAAGAACAAGGATACAGGACACATGCGTAAGGCGCACAGAACCGGTAAGTAGCTGTCACTTCAGGCAAACATAACATGTAGACAATGACGGACAAAGAAAAGGGAAGACAGAGGGCAATGCAGTATATACATGTACTGATTATGGGATGGGGTCCAGGTGTGTTTTGGAGAGGTGACAAGACAGTCTGGGTGATGATAAAGGAATATACTGTCCAGGGAGTGCTGATAAGGAGCAATACGCCTGTGACATGAATCACCAACGTAGCTCAATGGTGAAAATGGAAAGGGGTGACACATATTGACCTTATAAACTGTGTGTAATAACAAGACCTTATTCACAAGTTTTTGGAAGTTTTGCCATTTTCTGCTATGCAATTGTCTCACCAGGATAGCTTAAGACAGTTGCACTAACAGTTGCTCTCAATTTGAATGTGTACTTCACAACTACAAAGTTCATCTCAACAGGGAACATGAAGCCATTTTGAAGAGAAAACGTGTTTCGTTTAACTGAGATTTGACTCACAACTTCCACTCTGCATTCCAGGCACATCAGTGACCAAGCTGGATGCATTGGACCCAGACCAGGAGCCGTTGATCTACGGGGTGGTGGGAGAGGAGGCCATGCGGTTCTTTGCTGTGGAGAGAGAGACAGGAGTGGTGTGGCTACGCCAGACCCTGGACCGCGAGGTTAGTGGACACCCACGCTTCCTGTCTCCCTAACATGTGAAGGCTTTTGCTGACACCTTTCTCACCTCTCTCTCTCTCTCTCTCTCTCTCTCTCTCTCTCTCTCTCTCTCTCTCTCTCTCTCTCTCTCTCTCTCTCTCTCTCTCTCTCTCTCTCTCTCTCTCTCTCTCTCTCTCTCTCTCTCTCTCTCTCTCATAGACAAAGTCAGAGATGCAGGTGGAGTTCTCTGTGAGTGACAGCCAAGGGGTAAGAGCCTGCACTCTCCACAACGTTGAAACATGTTGTATAACGTCTTGTCCGTCAAGTCGTTTTCGTACACACTAGTTCCAACACCTGACCTAATCTCCCAGAGTTATTCAGCCCGACACCTGTCTCTCACACAATGTCCAACTACTGAAACACTGACATTTGGATTATGGTTTACAGGCTACAATTTATAAATTATTTCTGTGCATAGACTGTGTGAGTGTAATTCCTTTGTTAATGGTGATTGTGGTGTTTGTATGTGTGTGGGTTTGAGGTGTGAGCAATGATTTAGATTTGTGTGTGTGTTTCAGGTGTGGTTAGTTGTGGTTAAGGATTTTGTGTGTTTCTGTTTACGTATGAAGTGTGAGTGTGCATGGAGTGTTGGGTTAGGTGTGTGCCTGTTTGCCTTCATCTCTGTTTGTTATCTAACAATCAGATCTGCTTGGGCTTTTGCAGGTGGTTATAAACACAGTGAATGTCCAAATCGGAGATGTGAATGACAACGCCCCTACATTACTGGGCCAGCCGTACTCAGTACGCATCCCAGAGGTAGGCTACTGATCTGACCCCATAACTAGTCCCATTGTTATTGTACTGGACAGGACATGTTTACCTGTAGTTATGGAGGGAACACTGTATTTGTGCAATGATCTGGCTGTGCTGTGTGTGTATTTACACTATGTATATACTGTACCACATTTCTCAGTGCTCACCTAACAATTATACATGGTTGAAGATTGATTTAATAATCGGCTTTGAATTGTTACAGCATCCTGTTTACAATCAGGCAAGTTTACAATGTATTATCAAGAGTGTGTATGTAACTGATATGGAATGGATTCATAGAAACATTGTTTATGATTTATTGGACACTAAAATAGGGAAAGAAAAGATATTTTGCAGAAAGAGCTGTGGGCAGTATTATTATAACTCATGCTGTAGAAGTACATATTAACCAGCTTAGACTGGAACACCACCCTAGGACAAGGCTTTGTGAAATAATGACACCTTATTCCTTATTTAGTGCACTACCGTTTGGCCAGCCAAATGAATAAATCCAATACAGTATAAGGTGCCATTTTCAGTGTCGAGTCACTTTGGATCATGTTTCTCTTTGGTAAATGATGTAAGATCAGCTTTCACCTCTGACTAGAGGTAAATGTACGCACCCAGGTGTTTATGGGAAACCTAGCCTTTTGACTTGCATTCCATCCCATCACTACAGGAAGTCAGTGCACAGCAGTTGGAATGGTGTGACCTGGACTGAGTGTGTGCGAACCTGTGAACCTCAGTGATTGATGAGATGTTTACCTGTGATGGCATGGATGCATGACATGGACTTATGCAGATACACACACACACACACGCACACACACACACACACACACTGTTGACTTTTCACATGGCTACATAATGGTGTTCCTGTACGATGAAACTCCTCCACTGTCTTATATTTGGAGGAAGTGAACAAGGTGAACGGAAGGACTCCCTCTGCAGTTTAGTGCTCAGTATCTCCCTCTCTAGTGTCTCCTCTAACTCTCAACTTCTATATACTGTACCCATCTGCTTCTCCATTTTTCAAGTTTCCCTTATTTCCTCTTTTCCTCCATCTTTCAGTCATGGCTCTCTCTCGCTCCCCTACCTCTCCCCATTTTCCTATCAACCGGTGAACACTCCCTGTCTTCTCTCTGCTTCGTCTCTCTCTTTTAGTCTAACTCTGTCTCTCTCCTCACTCTAGTCTCTCCCTTTTCTCTGCCTTCTCCCAATCTAATCCTTCATATGAAGTAATTGCCAAAGTGGAGTCTGGATCTTCAAACATCTTCCGCACGCGCGCACACACACAGACACACACACACAAAACATTGTGTTGTCTTTTTATTGAGTTCATAGCCTATCCCCAGTATTTTTAAAATCTTCAAAGCCATTGAGCTTTTTCTCCTCTTCAACTCATAATGTCAAGCAAATCAATTCAGAGAAACAGGGGGCTGTTTAGTGTGCCATGTTTTTCTTCTCTTTAGTTCTTTAACTTTTACTTAACCAGGTAAGTCACTTGGGAACCATTTCTAAATGTTTGAGAAGGAACTGGCCAACAAGCATTCAAATACTATACAAGCCAATACAAAAAACATTTAACAATCCAGCTTCAGGTGTAATCAGGTAGTGACAGGTCGGTCACTCATTGGGAAGTAAGACTTGTAATCGAAAGGTTGCCGCTTTGGGGTATTTCAATAGTTTTTTTTCTTTAATATTAGAATGTTTAATATGCAATGCGTACTAAACACCATAATCACCCTACTGACTAAAACATCTTCTCAATTCTAGCTGTTGTGTACCAGGACAAGGAGAGTTAAGGCAGTGAGGGTGTTGTGAATTAGTTCATCACTGTGCTAAGCTATTGGGGAACAAGGAGGAGGCGAGGCAGTGAGGGTGTTGTTGCTCAGGACCTGCCCTCCCATCCTCTCCCTTCTTTGACAACTTTCTGTCCCTAGCATTTTTATGGCCTCATTACCTCCGGTGACCTCTGTAGGGGAAAGCAAACACAAAGCAACATCACTCTATCAACCTGTCACTCAGTGGACATGCAACAGTAAACGGCCAATCACAGATTACGGCTTCCATCAGCAAGTCTGAGATGACAAACTATTTCTAGAAGTTGACGGAATAGAAAACCTGAGAAGCAGAGAGGGAGAGAATCAGACAGAGGTGGAGGTATGGAAAATGACCTGGAAAAAGAGTGTAATATGATGGGAGAGAAAGACAGAAAGAGATGTGAGAGACAGAGTAAGACATTAGAGAGAAAAACAGTGAGTGACAGAGAGAGAGAAAGAGGGAGTTTAAAAAGTTTGATCAAGCAGAAATACTCAAAGAAAGAGAAAACAATCTGAATAAAGACAGAATGCAAGCCAGTGATGAAGGAAACTTGAAAAAAATATATCAAAAAGTAAACCTGTTGCCCCCCCCCCCACTTTTGCTGTTCATGTGGAAATGCATTTAACATCTTGAGTTATACAGAGTTGTTTAGAAGTTAAAGGAGAATTCCGGGCGATTTCAAAGCATAGCTCTGTTGTTTGGATATCTGGATATATGTTTTGAAATCACCCGGAATTCTCCTTTAAGTACAGTGTTGTTTTGAATCAGTAGGCAATTTTTTATAAAGATCATTCCCAATGCCCCAGGGAAGTGATTGGGACATCTGCCCTGCATAGAGTGCCGACTTTCAGATGCAATGTTAGACGAGTGTCCTGATTCTCTGTGGTCATTAAAAATCACATGGCACTCATTGTAAGAGTAGGGATGTAAACCCTGTTGTCATGGGCAAATTCCCAACCAGGCCTTACTTCAATTATGGCCACCTAACAATCCCCCTCCTTCCTAATTGGCATGTATGACTACTCACCTCTCCACCTGATAGATGATGTGTGGTGAGCGTTCTGGTGCAAAATGGCTGCCGTGCATCACCTAAGTGGGTGCTACACACTGGTGGTGGATGAGGTGGGCTTTCCCCTGTGTAAAGTGCTTTGGGTTCCTTGAAAAGCTCTATATAAGTTGAATTATTATTATTATTTATTATCATTATTATTATTATTATTATTATTATTATTATTATTATTAAACAAACAAAAAGAATAGCATAATCCCTTTCCATTTTCATGTGTTTACATCTGTATAACCAATAACCACAATGTTGATTTGAATAAGTAGGCATATTTCCAACACAATTGATTAAGCTACAGCAGATGATGAGGTGTTCAAGTGAAATACCAGAATACAATTATGGATGCACTCATGTTAATAGACGTTTTAAGTCTCTGCGTGTGCTAATCAATGTAATTATGAAAATTCCATTTGTCTACAGTAAGACACGTCATTCACCAAAGTTTGGCCAAAATGCGCATGTCTGTCTGTGACACATGAAGGAACACACGAATGAAAAAAAACAGACAGAGACCGTCTGATTTCTTCGGTGGGGGACAATGAACCCAGTTAGTAGAGTGAGCCAATGAAGCTGTGACACCGGCACAATATGAACTGAATATGGGTGAGGTGGAGTGTGTAGACGGGTAGAGTGTGTTTGTGTCTGTGTAATTGAGCAGGTGGAGAGGAGTGTGTGTAATTCAGGAGGTGGAGAGGAGTGTGTGTGTGTAATTGGTGGGTTTAATTTGTGGTGCTATAAAGAGGGTGAAGGCAAGCAGGTGGGCTACTAGCATTCCCACTGTCAGTGCTAATGAGCTGGGCAGATTTACAGCAACCAAGCCATTGCACTGAGTGTGAAGACAAAGGCATAACGCTTATGTCTCAAATAGCAATCTGTCCCCTAGCTAGTGAACTACTTTTGACTGGGGCTAATAGTGTTTTCCCATGGGACTTTAGTCAAAAGTATTGCACTATGTAGGAACTAGGGTACCACTTGGGATACCATCAGAGACTGTCCTGAAAACACAATGTTTGATTAACACAACAGATGGGACTCAGCCAAATTCCCTATTTGATGGAATGATGGTGATGATGCAGGGGCTGCATAGAGTAAAATGTTTTCCCCCTTATAAAAAATCTAGTGTAGGGCTGTCAAAACTGTATTAGACATTTGAATGATTATTAAATATGAGGAAAAAAATGACTTTTCAAACGCAAAAAGGAATATTTGAATATTAACATTTGCGTATGACTGTGACAGTTTTTGCGCACCTGTTCTAAATTTCAACCACCTTATTATCGCACTCATTCCTAATTACTTGTGAGGCGTTGATTAGCCAACCAGGTTGGGCTAACATAATTCATTCTACTGCTGTAGGCATCATGTCATTAATTAATATGGCTGAGAGTACAGAACAGTTTTTTTTGGTCAGTCCTGAGTGTTTTGCGAGCTGACAATAACGCAGCTGGGATGCTGTCAATGAAACATGCACAACGAAAGCCATTGGGCACGTAAAATCTGCAGAGGAGCACATCAACTTTTGAAAGTCTAGTGACGTCACTAGAAAAAAAGTTGTGTATGGGCAACAAATATAGAAAATAAAGTAACATTGGTGTGGAAAACATGTGACGTGATCATTCACCACTCCCTAAAGCATCACAGTACAACAATATGTCAAACGAGTTGCCAAACATCCCCATCAGACCAAATAGCATTTTCCACAAATGACTTATATTTTTGTGGTATTTTTATTGACAGGACATTAGTAAGCAGAGGTTTTGCAGACATGCATATAAGGAAATTTTTTAGGAAGTGCGCACAGGAAATTATCCAGTGTGGAATCATATTTACTGTAGTCACTGAAACGTGTTACATTAAAACAGAAGTGTTAAACCATAATCATAGCACCATGTAGTGTTATAATTATGGTTTAACAATACACAGTCTTATAAAGACAGTTGGTAGAGCCGGGGAGGAAAACCTGTTTACCAGGGGGCATTCATGGTCCGAGGTCGGGAGCTTAGACCACTAAACCCCAGCAGAGCCGGACACATTTTATATAGGAACTGAGCTGCACTTGGTATTTTCCCTAATGGGGTGGAGGGATAATGGTCTGGGGCTGTTTTTCAGGGTTTGATACAGGATACAAAGATATTTTAAACAACTGAGGGCTTCTTTTTCCCTTTCCTGTTTCAGCATGACTGTGCCCCACAAATCAGGGTCCATAAAGACATGAGACGCTTTCCGACCAAGTAATTACAGAAAAGTAGTTATAGGAACAGTCCACTTCTAAACAGTTCTACTAACTACTTTCCCTTAAAACAGTTTTTTCTATTGGAATTTGCACTGGTCAAGTGGCCATAGGAACTGGTAGGAGGGATAAGGGAGTGACGCAAGCACCGCAACAGGCTTTTATAGCGTCTTCACTAGACTTTAGCGTAGTGCCACATACAACAACATTTCACAGTTGAATGTTTGCAACACTGGGTGTATGATTGGAGACAAGTGTGTAAATCATCTTATGCATGCGGATGACATCCAAGATAATAAAAAAAAGATTAATGTATTCAAATTTCGTCATAATGGAGTTTGAACAACGGCGTTTAAAAACTACCCTGGAGTCATAGAAATTGAGTAGCTACATAGAAATTGAGTAGCTACACAAAAAACGAAGGCTCCAGCATAATATGTAATATACGCAATAAACAAACGAAATGACAGCTGTGATTTATAAGTTGGACCAATCAACGTAGACCTAGGAAAGAGGGATAGGGAAAGACCCTGCTCTGAAGTAGGAGCTGAAAGAGTTATAGGAACGTTATGTTCTAGGAACTGCCAATATCCCTGCGGTCGGAAAGCGGCTATGGTTTGACAAATTTGGTGTTAAGGAACTCTAGTGGGCTGCATAGAGCCTTGAACTCAACACCATTAAAAACATTTGGGGAATTGGAACGGCAATTTTGAAGCAGGCATTCTCAGCGTTCTCAACAACATGCAAATTTGGTAAAGTGTTAGGCCATGCCAAAATGTGTTGGGCAATGATTGATTCAAAATTCACAATTAAACATTTGTTTTACATACAGCCTGAAATGGTCAATGATCCATTATTACATGTCTGTGAGTGTCAAAAAGTATTTAAATCACTACAATAATTTCAGTTTACATTGGTTGTGATTGGTATGGAAGGAGGGAGACCAAAGGCAGGTGGATTCTTGCAGGTTTAAATAATTACGTTGCTTCCCATGTTTCACAAGACTGAAGTTGTGCCATCTCCATTTATTCTATCACTGACACTGTTCTCTTATCTGTGGCGCAGAACATGACTAATAACACAACTGTATATCTGGCAATACGCTACCTCATTTATAAATGCAAAATACAGGAATGCAACACGCTGGTACACACAACACGTAACAGATAATAAATTAACCACACCTTCCTCTCATTCACCCAGGCTAATATAGGGACTGATCACCAGCCAGTTCCGACCAGCACCAGGGGAACGAGAGAAAGGCGCCACATTTACATAGCACATACATCAACATAAAGTAAACTATTGCACTGGCAATATATAAAGAACAGAAAAACACATGAACAATAAGATATATAAACAATGAACAATAAGATATATACAGTGTGACAGATAAACAGTTCATTTGAAGGGGAAATTTGAGTCAAGTGTTCTCAATCATTGGGATGGCAATCGGGTGTGTGTGGGCACCCTGTTTTATTTAAAGAACAGGTGTCAGTGTCAACACTTCACAACACATGTTTGTGGAAGTGTACCATGGTACGAAAAAATATGATTTCTGAGAATCTCAGAAAAATTGTTATTGATGCTCATCAGGTGGAAAAAGGTTACAAAATCATCTCTAAAGAGTTTGGACTCCACCCCTTCACAGTCAGAAAGATTGTGTGCAGATCAAGGACATTGAACACCATTGTTACCCTCCCCAGGAGTGGTTGACCAACAAAGATCAATCCAAGAGCAAGGCATGTAATAATCTCAGAGGTCACAAAGGAACCTAGGGTAACTTCTTAGCAACTAAAGGCCTCTCTCACATTGGTTAGTGTCAATGTTCATGAGTCCACCATCAGGAGAACACGGATCAACAATGGCGTGTATTGCAGGCCTGCTACGCCTCTCCAAAAAGAACAATGCTGCCCTCACACTCCGATCCAAAAGGTCCCTGGCGTGCTCAATGGAATTGAGATCCGGGTTCTTCGCCTGCCACGGCAGAACACTGTCATTCCTGTCTTGCAGGAAATCATGCACAGAACAAGCAGAATGGCTGGTGGCATTGTCATGCTGGAGGGTCATGTCAGGAGGTGCCTGCAGGAAGGGTACCACACGAGGGAGGAGGATGTCTTCTCTGTAATGCACCACGTTATGGTTGTCTGCAATGGCAACAAGCTCTATCCGATAATGCCATGACACACCTCCCCAGACCATGACGGACCCTCCACTTTCAAATCAATCCCGCTCCAGAGGCCTCGGTGTGATGCTCATTCCTTAAACGATACACGCAAGTCCAACCATCATCCCTGGTTAGACATAACCACGACTCGTCAGTGAAGAGCACTTTTTGCCAGTCCTATCTGGTCCAGCGAAAGGTGGGTTTGTGCCCATTGATGAAATTGTTGCCGGTGGTGTTTGGTGAGGACCTTCCTTAATGACAGGCCTACGAGCTCTCAGTCCAGCCTCTCTCAGCATATTGTGGACAGTCTGAGTATTGATGGAGGAATTGTGTGTTCCTGGCATAACTCTGGCAGTTATTGTTGCCATCCTATACCTGTCTTGCAGGCATGATGTTCAGGCTGATCCTGTGCAGGTTCTCTTACACGTGGTCTGCCAATGCGAAGACTATCAGCTGTACTTCCTGTCACCCTGTAGTGCTGTCTTAGGCGTCACACAGTACAGACATTGGAATTTATTACCCTGCCACATCTGCAGCCCTCATGCCTCTTTGTAGCATGGCTAAGGCACGTTCAGGCAGCTGAGCAGGGACTCTGGACCTCTTTCTTTTTCAGAGTCAGTGGAAAGTTATCTTCTGTGTCCTAAGTTTTAATAACTGTGGCCTTAATTGCCCACTGACTAACAGTGTCTTAACAACTGTTCCTCATGTGCATGTTCAATTGTTCATGGCTCATACATGGAAACATTGTTTAAACACTTTACTTGGAAGATCTGTAAATTTATTCAGATTTTTACAAATTGTATTTTAATTACAGTGTTCTGAAAGAGGGACATGCCTTTTTTGCTGAATTTATATCAAGAGGCAGTGGGTTTGCCTCTGAGAAATGCTACTAAGCTGTTTGTAATATGAGTGTTTACAGTTTACTCTGATGTCTCTTACAATGCTACCTCTCGCTCTTTATCTCTTTCATGTGGCTGCTTGCTTCTGACACACATCAAGCCCCAATTCCTGTCCCTCAAGCTGGCACAGCAGACTAGACTTTTTCTTCCCCACCGATGAAATGGGAGGGGAGACATTAGGACATGCTCTGTCAACTTGTGCATTCATTTGTGCGTTCATTCGTTCACCTGTAAGTCACATATTTTTCTCTACACTGCATTTGCTCTACAATGCATATTTTGCCTAAACATCTGTGAACGATGTGTCTTACTGATGACATCTGACATTTTCATAATCACATTGATTAGCGCAAGCACCTACCTGTTATACTTGAAATTTGCTCAGCATAAACTGTCTGCAATAGCTCATTGGTAGCATTACAGTCTCTGAATATGAAAGTAGGTGGTTTGAATCTCCATCAGGGCTATACATTACATTTGCTTGGGGAAATGTGGTTACTCATTCAAAATAACAGTGCAGTTTACTTTTCAACAACCTTCTCAATAATATCTCAATTCAGAATTATGTTAATTGACACAGTCCTTGAGTTGCCAGTTTGATCATTGATAGGAATTATATATCTGTTTGTTTGAAAATGTGACTATTTATTCTAAACAACATTGTACGGTAGTTTATTTCTAATGTACAATACAACTTTGTAAAATTAAACAAGATGAAAGTTGATAGAACTTAGGTTTAAATGCTTTATCTAAAGTTGCCTATTCAATACAACACTATAACTCAAGAAGTTCCAAATCCATTTCCATATGAGGAGCAAGTGAGGGACAACTTCTTTACAGATGCATTTTTCTTTGTCAAATCAATTCCCAATCCTACTTAGATCCAAGGACAATGATTCACTAAATCATACACATTGTGTCTGATTTGTATGAGATATAAATTGATTTGAAGTACATAAAATGTCACCTTTATTAACACCCAAACCCGATATGTATTATACGGCTACTCCCCACCCATGATGGGACTGAAGAGGGGTGAAAAACACCTTACCTCATCAGACTGGATTTTGAGAGGGTCTATCGGGATGGATGCGTACCCCGAGGGAAAAGTCTATGTCTACTCCTGAGGATGAGGATGACTCCCACTGGGAAAAAGGCAGCGATTATGAAGCCCTGGGGGGGGGCTCTGTTTTCGGACCTACCTGATCTACAGGTCTGCTTTTCCCCTACTGCCGAAGAGTGGAAGAGTGTGGCGGAGATCACGACTTGGGGAAACCGACTAAATTTTCTGAAAGGATTTGTTGGGGTTTGTATTCAGGCTCCACTGCCGATGTCAGAGACAGGGGCTCGTACCCCAACGCCAAATCCAGGGACTCAGCTTCCTCAACCGGTGCTGGTTGCACCCCCTGCAGGAGGACCAGCAGCTCTATCCTCATAATCCCTTTTTTAGCAATACCCTGGGGAATAGTCATAGCCGGAGGAATGAGCCAATTGAAATTTGAGGAATATTATGTTGCAATGGTGATATGAGGGCAGAGAATCAGAATCCTGAGTAAGAAATAAACGTCTGCCATTTGTCTAAGAATATGAGTGTGATCCCCTCATTGAATAATTCATTAAAGTTTAAAAAATGACAAGACATCACAAAGCCACTGAGAAGCTAAGGGTGGCTGACAGGACTTCACTGCAGCAAAATCATGCGACGGGCTAATAGTGTAGTAAAAGCAATGATATTGGCATTTTATTTTATAATTTAGCGAGAGTGAGTCCCCTGGGACTCCAAACACCGCTATCAGGTGGCATGGAGTTAAGTGCTTCTGAAAGGGTATGGAATACAAATGTCCAGTAAGTGCTAAATTTCGAGCAAGTAAAAAACTATCGTTCTTTACACATTTGTGTCCCGCAAAGTAAAAATGTACTTTGAAACACGGTGTAAAATATACTTTCCTAAAAAAATAATTCAAACTTAAGAAAGGTATTTTAGTGTGTATAATAATACAATCACATTGACTTAATATCAGTCTATGTCCCAAAAAAGGTGCCCATAGGAGGCATTAGAACTGCAATCTCCTGTTTTTTTTAAATGGTCTAGCACCACCCAGCGATGAGTATAGACCATTTATTGGCAACTAAATGCACTGACGCAGTACAAACAGCACCACTTTATTGAGTGACGTCTGTATAAGAGAGGTCACATTGGGAGGAATGACATCTGTCACACACATCCATCACTGTGGGATACATTGTGGACAGTCTGGACTTAGAGTAATGAACTCTGTTGGTCACCTTAAACTGAATGAGTCCAAGATGAGCACAAGATGAAATGGAACTTGTTCTATCGATCACTCCATCCCAGAAATCTGAGAAAAGACCCATTTCCTGCTCCCAATCAGTTTTAGGTATATTAGAGGAGTGTTTATCACAGGACATAATACAATAACAGATTTGTGAAATCACTGATTTCAGTTGTATTAAAAAATTATGTAGCTCATTCCAGGGCTGGGTGGGGGGTAGTAAAGGGAAGGCAAAAAATTCAGAGGAGACTGAATCTAAAAAATTGGATTGGTCAAATCCAAGTTTGGAAAAATAGAAAAAACTAAATTTTCATAAACAGCATTGAGAGAGTAAAGGCACTGTCAACCACATATGTAGAAAATATGTGGTTGTTATTAATAGGTCCCAAAATGGATGTAGAGGAAAACTTAAATGGCACCGCAACTGGTACCAAATCTAGATAGATTAGAAAATATACATGAATTTAGACCTCATCTGAACAAGAAGGGGGGAAAAGTTAGCTGAAAGGAGAGCGGGCAGTGAGCAAGTCACATTCACTCCAAGGTATTTAAAGCCCAGATTATTAAATTGAAAAGGCAAATCTATCTGCTGGATCAGCAATGCAACTGGATTGATTAGGAAAAACTAGATTTTTTTTTAAATTTAGCTTGTAACATGAGAAATAATAGATATTCTCCAGAATGGAAAGGATAGTTGGTAAAGACATTGTTGGATTGTGTACATATAGCAGCAAGTCATCAGCATGTAATGACAGCTTATGTTCAGTTCCCTCCTGTAAGACACCCTAGAAGAAGGGTGAGGCCCGTAAGGCCACCGAAAGGGGCTCAATAGCAATGGCGAAGAGTAGGGGAGATAGAGGGCAGCCCTGTCTTGTCCCGCATTCCAGGGTGAAGTAGTCAGAGTAATTATCATTGGTACAGACACTGGCCTGTGAGGATGCATATAGCATTTTCACTTACTACCAAATATGTTGATGAGAGGAAATCAATTACATTTCTGAATTTTCCCTGAAGTGGAAGAAGATGGAACGAGATGGAACAAGGCCAACTCTCACACTGGGTTTTATCTCAGCATAGTTTTGTATTTAAATATATCCTTTTCCAAATAAAAATAATATTAAGAAGTATTTTACAGAGTTTACATTTCTTGAGGTAAAATTCAAATAAATTGTATGATGTAGCAATTTGATCCTACAAGCTCATGCTTGGATCTACCCACCTCCATGCCTGTTCTGACAATGGGATCCTGCCAGCTGCATGCATGTCTGTACCTGACTCTTTTGACTCTTTTTTGCTCATTTTGCCAACGTGATTCTGCTAGCTCTTGATTTACTCTACTGCCCTCCATGCTTGTTTTGCGCAGGTTTGTCGTCAGATGCACAAAAAAACAGATGTAAATTATTTTATTTTAAAATATTCTCCCCCAGCTCCAGCAATGCAATATAAATATATTAAAAATAAAGAATAAAGAACATACTTGTAATATCTTAAGTGATTGAGAACTGTGCCATAGGATGGCACTCATTTGCACTTGTCTTTGTAAAATCACTAGTTATCACCAGCTGACTCTTGTTTCTATTTAAGTGTCTGTATTTAATATTCCCCCCTGCTTATTGATGGGATATCAAGGTCTTCTGAAGCATTTGATACTTCAATCAAATTGGTCTGAAAAATATTCAATTTTTCAAGGCCTTGAACTTATAACTGCCACCTGCTGGTCATCAAAAAATTATAGGTTGTCAGAAACTGATAGACATTGTCCTCAATCATGTTCACTAACTGGATTGCTGAATGGGTTAGACAGAATAGAGAGAAACAGGTTGTTTATGGATTAAGCCCCAAGCCATGCAGACATTTTAGAATTCCAAAAATGTAAATGAAGTTTGGGACAATGATGTCAGATTGTTTTTTATAATGAACTTTACTTAGCTATCCTTTTGGATGAGATATGGGAATAATAAAACTTAAAGAATGTAGCTAGGAAGAAAGCCCCCATGTCAGTGGATGTTTTCATTGGTAGTCGGCTTCGTCTGATGATATTGATGCTTATGGCAACATGTATCACATGGTAATCATTCACAAAAGACCTAAACACTGCAACATTACAATGATACATTGAAAATCAGACCAGCATAGTTATATTACTTACAAATGCAGTGTTGCTGATTTTTCAACACAGTTACAAATATAAAAAGTACAAACTGGGATTCAATCTGGGATTTGAAATGGATTAAGCCCACAGTTATCTCTTTCTATTGCAATACAAGTTGAGCTAATAATCAGTGCATAAGTCAGTTGAATTTGTGCAGTTTACTACCTCCTGCCATTCTCCATAATGGCTAATTTTCTGAACAAAAATAATTTAAATTGCATAAATGTTATCTGCAGCAAGATAATTTCCTAGATAATTTTAGCTATGTTAGAAATGTAAAAAAATGTTATTGCATCCAATCGATTCCTATTCCATGGTTATCAGATTTTCTGAAGAAAAAATCACTTTCAAGATGTATATCCTACTGTTGCCTAATCTCCAAGATGTACATTGTGGTGTTATTAATGGTTCTACGTCGATTCATAAATAAATGAGTCGCCATTTAAATGAACAGATGAAAAAGCTCATTGAAATAACTCGGGAAACCTGTCCCTAGTTGGAAAGCCCTATGGTTTCCGAACCAGCACTGCAGTTCACAAACCCTTGTGTGACATCCGAAGCCTGAAACGTCATCATTCATGTGGCAGTCATGCACCAAAGCCTTTTCACGTCTATCAGACTATTAATCAGTGAAAATTTGGAAACATGATAAAATCTAGATGTCTATGTGAAACTCTGAAAATAATTACATAATGAAGTGTAGGTGAATATATCTAGGTAAATAGGTACAGCTGTTGTAAAAAGCAAGACTCGATTGAAGACAAATATTTTTCCCTTTTCAAGTCAATTTATTTCTGGTCAAGGAGCATTATTCATTTTTCCCTCTTTCCTGGATATATTACACTGAAAACAAAACAATTTCACCTCACAGAGTTGTCTTTGTGATTGATAATTAGAGGTTAGAGAATTAGAGACGTTGTGTAAAACATGTTTTATTTTGTTGATATATAATGTAAATAAAGATTTTAACTATTAGAAGTATAGTCTGTAGTGTGGCTTCATTCAGTAGTTTTGGTTTAATTTAATTTCATTCAGTATTATGTATGTTTTTTCCCTGTGTTTCCTGGATATATTAAAATGGGATTGTGTAAAACCTTCTCTTAATGAATGATAGCCTGAGACTGCAGCAAACTTGTCCGTTTCCAAGCATTGTCTTCTTGTATCCTTATCATCAAAACGCAGGTAGGCCTATAGCATAGTCTCTGTGTCAACTCCTAGGGCCCTATCTTACACCCAGCGCAATTGACTTTTTACACAAACGCATGTATCATTCCTATCTTACACCCAACGCATATTGGACTTTTCCCTCCACAGACGCGCTTCGGTAAATTAGGGAATGAATTTGCGTTCGTTGGGCGGTTTAGTGAAAAGAAGAGGCGTTTTCCGGGGCAAACGTTCCCTGGCGCTATCTTGCAGTCCCCGAAAACAATTCCGCCACTGACCAGGAAAAACCTGGTTTAAAGTCAGTGGCGTCTTATTCATATGCTATTTTAAGGGCGCATGCTTAACCATAATGTAGCGTGTGCACAACGCGCATACACTTTGCTCCTCTCATCTACACAAATGCAGCAGTCCTTTTTATTATTGCAATACATAATTAGAAGGAAAAATATTACCACACGAGGAAGTCATTGTGGTGTCCGAAAATGTGAAAAATAGGTATACATCTAGTGTACACATTTACTCAATTTATTCATAATGAATTATTTGCACTGATATACATCAACCTCAAGGGAACCCATTCAATCAACAAGTATACACAAGTAATTTGCGATGCTAATAGTAAAATCACCCATGTCTTTACTCAGAATTACTCAGACTCAAGCCACGACTCATTTATGGCAACTTTGCCATGAGGAATCCCCCCTTGGATGGGTGGCTGTTAAGGGGACAACAGCTCTCCGTTAAATATATGGTTAATGATGACACAATTTATGATGCCAGCAAGTGCGTAAAATGCTGTTCATCGAACAAGCCATCAAACAAGCACGCCTGCTCTTAACGGGAATGTGAGATGACGATCTGATTGGTTTATTGCACGTTACGCCCAAA
This sequence comes from Umbra pygmaea, assembly GCA_016801145.1. NCBI lineage: Eukaryota > Metazoa > Chordata > Actinopteri > Esociformes > Umbridae > Umbra > Umbra pygmaea. The sequence continues at coordinate 15,885 of JACXGM010005567.1, read as the reverse complement.
CCACACCTATGACTACTGAGGCTACTTTAGACCTACCCATTTTAGATATGCATGATACTTGCGTTTCAGATCATTAAAATAGGGCCCTATGTCTGAGCTGATGAAGGACAATATTTCCTTGCTCACCTGAATATTATCGTACATTCATATAGCAGAAGCGGCAATTCTCAGGCAGATTTCAAATGGATTCATCTGATTCTCCCTCTCTCTGATATAAAATGTTTACAGTTTATAATATTCCCTTATAAATTAAATCCTAAATGTTATTTCATTACTTATTTTGTAAGTTAGTGTAATATATTTGACATGTAGAATTACATGAGTAAACATGGTGACATTTGGCCAATTGTGATTTTAAAACTTTTGGATTATGGTAGCATAGTAAACAATAAATAGCCTACGTATAATACAAATCTTATTGAATTACTTACTTTGCTACAACATGAATATAGCCTAGGCAAAATGTTGACTATAATTATTACATTATATTATATTATCTTAGGACATAATACACATTATTTAGGAGAATTCCAGGGCAATTTCAATACATAGCTCTGTTGTTTGGATATCTGGAGTGATGTCAGTAGCGATAATAACTCAATATGTATTGCCAAAACCGTTTTATCCTCCTGCTCCAGTTTACACCCTTTATGCAATTACTGGGCGAGTTTTAAAACGTGCTTTTAGCCTCTAAACATGTTCGAAATATCATTACTATTGCATAGCCATGTGGGGTGATTACTTAGTGAACAAAGTGAATTTGAACAAATCAGTCAGTGCACATACCTCTGCTTATTTCCCATTTTCCAGTGAAGTCCACACTAGTCGATTTTCGAAGTCATACAATGTAATATTGCAAAACATATTTTTCCGGAGAAATAAAATTGCCGTGGTTATGTCAATAAACTAGTGTAGCAACATTGATCGGTATGACTTGACTTGGCTTGGCCACTGTGGTTGTGTGACGTGTGTACTGACCAGTTGTGGACCACAAGGAACTTGAAGTCTGTGACCCTCTTTTCGGCATTCAATTAATCAGGTTGTGCTCAGCTTTTTTCAACCTGTAGTTTGCAATATTTTTTTGTTACATTAAGAGCGAGGTTATTTACCTGACACCATGCTGTCAGAGGTACCTATTTTAACAATTTGAAACGCAAGTATCAAACGCTAAACACAAGTGTGGACGGATCTTGGGCGCTGTTGCTATTATACCGGTGGGATAAATACTTTGCTTACCTCACTATAGATGATGTAGCAGCTTCTCTGTCAAATAAGCTCTCCTCCCATTCTGCTGCTGGTCCTCTATAGCATCACAAATTATTTGTATGTTGATTGAATGGGTTCCTTGCAGTTGATGTATATAAGTGTGAATTATAGGTAAATGTCTACAATAGATTTTTCACATTTTCATGGACACCACAGTAATTTCCTTTATGTGGTAATATTTTATTTTTATGCTTAAAATAGCATCTGAGTAACGCTCCAATGACTTTAGACTAGATTTTTCCCGGTCTGTGGTGGAATTATTTTCTGAAACTGCAAAATAATACCAGGGAAATTTTGCACCGGAACACGCCTCTTCTTTTCGCTGAACTGCCCCCGGGAGAGCAAGTTCATTGCCAAATTTACCAATGCTCGTCTGTGGAGGGAAAAGTCCACTGTGCTTTGGGTGCAAAATAGAAATGATACATGTGTCTGTGTAAAAAGTAAATTGCGCTGGGTGCAAGATAGGGCCCACAGACTTGTTGTTGGTGACTAGGCCTGCCACCATCGTTCAACGAGTGAACATGTTCATTGAGTTTCTGCTATGTACTGTATGGCCATATAGTGTTGTATATACAGGGAGTACAGTACAGGGCTGCGTACACAGCCTTGTGGGGTCCCCTTGTTAAAATCATTGTGAATGAGGTAATGACCACGATGCATGTTCTACCAATGTCATCCTGCTAGCTCATCCTTGACTCTACCCATCTGCTTGCTTGTTTTGCTCACTAGGCTTCATCAGTTCAGAGAAGTTGTGTATTAAAAAGTGTTCTCCAGGCAGAAATCATTTGATTGGTTTATTTAAAACATTACGGGTGGAGCTCACATCACACATTAACATACTGTTTTCTTTTGCTTGATAATTTTGATTTATGCCAACCTAATCATTTCCCTTTGTGTATATATATAAACACAGGATTACATTTTAACCCCTTAGGGATCAGCGGGACATTTGGCCCAAAAAAAGTATACACATGGCTCATATTTATATAAAAGGCTTAGAAACCCACAAATGTAGCTAATGTTTCCATTTTACAATCGCCCTGACAAGGAAAGATCACCTGACGATTATCCTTGCAGGATCGAAACGTTGTCTGTCTGTGCGTTCTTTATTAAAATTACACAGGAGCAATTCTGAGTTGCGGACATTTGTTCTCTTTACATATTCTGATTTTTCTGTCCTGCACCAACACAAGTGGATGTGCGATATTCTTTATATCTATCACTAGAAAGCTTAGCAAACCACAAATTTTGCTAAGACAGTAGCTAAGACAACAATAACATGGCATGTTATAATGTTATCCCTGTTAGCCCTAAGACTAAAGTCACTGCTCACAAGTGCTAATGTTACTCTATATATACATGTCTCATAAGTATAGAAAGCTTAGAAACCCACATATGTATCAAATGTATCCGTTTTACAATAGCTTTGACACCAATCACATGGCACATAATAATGAGAGGTACGTGCCTTGTAAACAAAGCCATTAGCTTGCTAGTATCTACTTAGCATTAGCAAAACAAAGTGTGGTCATAACACATTGAGAACAAATAAAAATACTACAGTCACAAATCTTTTTTTTTTTGTCATCGAAGAGCATATTTTTTCCAGTTAAAATCAATTTTGTTATGTGATAATGACAATAACCCTTATAGGAACATTACCACAATTTAATCTAAACATAACCACAGCACTTTTTGTAAGAAGCATTCGAACCAAAGATGCATGTGAAACTTGTCATAGCCTCTCTGAATTCATCATATTCATCATCCTTATGAAATGGAGAGGTTATAAGATACCAATATCTTCCATTTTAACTTCGGAATGCCAGAGAATGACCGGATATTTTGGATGGTCTGTTTCAAGACCCAGATGACGCGTCATCATGGCGCGTTTTCTGTGAAAATACACTTTTACAAATTACGCTATAGCTTTCTCCATTGTGGTTAAGGTTAGGTGTAAGATTTGAAGTGAAACTGAGAAAACTATGGGGTAACACTTTATTTGCGATGTGATGTGAGCTTCGCTCTCTGCTTTGAATCAACCAATCAAGCAATTTTTGCCTCCGAGGCTGATCTGCCTGGTGAACACTTTTCAATGCCTAAAACACATCTGAGCCTTCACCAGCCTCCCACTAAAATATGTTTTTTTTAGTTATAAAAATGTTTCTACTTCGATTCATTTACGGTCTCCTGGGAAATATTGATCAACACTAGTTTTTATTTATATATTACAGCTCCAATGATTGCTGTTGAATTATGTATAATGCGTAACAGGATTATGAACAATAGCATGATACACAGTTAGATTTTTAGCCCATATTTCATTGCACTTGTGTATGCGTCTCCTTGTGTATTTCTCAGTGGTTTAAATGTGTTAAATAAAAACCAGTCACTGCAGGGACTCTTGAGCCCCCAGCCTTTCTTCTTATGCTCCCCAACTCTTAACTCCTCTCCCACTGTGAGCTGGTCTCTGTGTCATTGATAGGACACCACCATCAAATGCCACCACTAATGACTTTCCAGAGACTTGCCCAGAGTGGTATCCCGCTGAACAACCCAGACTTCTTATTTCGTTCATTGCTTTTCTTCAACCTATCCTTTTTTGTCTTTGAATTCTAGTCTGTCCTGCTTGCAATTGATACTGTACAGACAGACAGACAGTCCCATGGAGACACAAAGACACTGGTTGGGATTGCTACTGCACAGGCAGGCACATTGACTCAGAGGTACAAGCACACACTCACCAGACTTCTACAAGTCTTACCTTATTTTACCTAGACAACAAGAATTTATAAATTATTTATATTATTTCCCCAAAGACACTCAAATATTGAACACAGATAAAGCAATGTCATAGCAGAGGGAGATACCCAGTCTGGACTTGCACAATACAAATGGATTGGATATAGTGGCAGAAAGGCAGATCAACATGCATACATCTATCCACTGCATGGGAAGATATCACATTTTGATCTGATAGGTTTCTTCTCAATCTGTAAGGCAGTGTGGGTGAAGGCAAATCCCTCCAGCACATTAATTTCTCTATTTATTATCGGCCCCATTGCTCTACTGCTGATGAGCTCGTTCTCATATTGACTGTTGTTTTTTTACTTTTATTTTTTATTGACTGCTGAGATCTCTCTCAAACTCACCACGGCTAACTTGTCCACAGTGTCTCTGAAGTTCGCCCTTTCTGAAACTCACTTTTGCTGTCTAAGAGCCAGTCCAAAACACATCATTTCTGCAGTTTCTTTAATTAAATGTTTTTTTGCCCGGTATCAGGGATTATCTCTCAGAATTTAAAGGTTTTACTTATTAATGATTGATTATTAAACATTATTTTTTCCGCAAAAGATGTGTAATCTGTAGCTCTTCAAAACTTCCAGGAGGGGAAAGTGTTTATTACAAGTTGTTGCCTGAATAGATATTTAGTTGGCCATCTTCAATTATTATTGCAGCTATCCATTCCTCTTTACCTTCTTTCCAACTAATGGTCTATACCAACAGATTGTCTCCATCTCTGGACTGGAATCAGGAGGAACGTTTTTGTAGCCATGTTTCACATCCCAAACTCACTAAGAATTATTCAGGAATAGCATTTGTTGTAAAAGTAAAGGTAAATAGATTCCATATTGTGTGTTTGGTGTCTTTTGCACAATTCAAAGTCTATATGGCAGTAGACAGAGGTGCACAGTAGAAACAGTATAAGGATTTTGTGATAGTGCTAGTCCAGTTTGTGCCACTGAAGACAAATTGTATGAAAAACATCATATCAATGTGTAAATCTGCGATTACATACAATTGTAGCGAGGATAGTGTAACGGGGAACTATCCTGGAGGGATGGAGTCGGTGCTCTAGCCTACAGACTCATTATTGTGTATGTTGTACTAACCGGACTCAGTGTTTCCTGCATCATATTTCCACCCATCCACCCACATTCAACTGTTCCATATTATATTTTAATATTTGCCCTGTAAGTGCTCAGTAATATATTCAATCGTTTGTAGATCTTATTGTAGCCATTGCCAGATTGACGAAGGTCTACGACCATTTGTCTCTTTTAAACTGCCAATCCTTTTGTTTTCACCATGTCTTCATGGTGTTAAGTGACAAAGGGATATTGCATGCTACCTCATTTTTATACCCTAGTGGAACAGGAAGTGATGTAAGGGCCCAATACATTTCCTGAAGTCTTAGGTGAAATTAAATAAGTATAATTTAGTTCCTGGTTTAATGTTGGTATTTTGCTATTTACAGTAATATTTAAGGGTGCTTGATTGACTGTGTATCATTCATTTGGAAGACAGATTTTTTCTAAATCAATAAAATATTTTGGCACATTAATAAAGTACAGTATTTCTAAAATGTTGGCATTTCTTTTCTCTATAACTGTATTGTTTATATTTCATACAGTTTTGTTTGCGCATTGCCAGTCAGCTTTGGCAGTAATTTTGGAGCTCACTGTAGGTATATCCATTTTCAGCGGGTTTCCAAATGTGGAAAAACTGAAATAAAACTATGATTCTGTTTAACCCCTAAATGTTCTAAGAGTGTCTGATCATAGAGCATTCATAAAGCCTGTGAATTTAATGTTTAGAGCTTGATGTTGGATTTGGCAGAACAACATAACCATTTGATTCAAGCAGAAATCAGATTAAAACATTTTAATTTTCTTATTTCTCTACAATTATAATCATTCTTAAACATAAACTTCAAGCACTGATCTTTTATGCCTCTGTACCTCATACCGTTTAATCCTTCTAGGTTATTTCGTATGAATACATCCGTGGCCAAATGAAAGCAATTACTTCATATTGCATACATTATATTTATCTTTATCTTTATATTTGTCACTACATTAAGAATCAAGTTGTTTATAGTTAAAAGCTTCAACTACCTTGCCATGCATGAAGACACATACCATCTACTCGGATCTGTGATATAGTTAATGTTTTAGTATTACCTTTGCTTTTAATTAGGGTGATTAGGTAGACATATCTGGGTAAAGGATTTGAGGTGTTAAGAATAATCTGGTTGATTTTAAGATCCTTACACCAGTGATGTGCGATACCACGTAATTCCAATTCGATCCGATACCAAGTAATTACCAGGCTGGTATCGCCAATACCGATACCAATACTTTTTACGTACTGCATTTGTAGTGTGATGTGACAACTAGTTTAAAGTAAAAAGGGAAGCTGTAGGCGTACCAATTCCAAATTACAGCTGCATAATGACAGTACAATAAACTACTCTCATATTATTTAATTATAAAGAAAATCTCAGAGACTCGTAGGCTACAGAAAAACAGGTTGAAAATTAAAACCTTAACAGACATGAATAACTTTCCCACACAGTCAGTGATAGTGATAGTCACGTTATCTCCCTGTACTTGGACAACTTAAAACAGATTGAAAATTAAAGCCTTAACTGACGTGAATAACTTTCCCACAATCAGTAATAGCAAGATAGTAACATTATCTCGCTGTACCTGGACAACTTATGCCTCTGCAGGGTCTTCGTAGCGGGAAGTTAAAGAAGGGCTGCTGCAGCAGCTGGCTCCATCACAGAGCCGCAGTGCACACACAACTGACCGGCGGAAGGAGAAGTAGTTCCTTTCTCTAACCGGATATAATTAGACTTTTCTGGTAACGACAAGTTACTTATGATAACTTAAACACTCACTCCAAATTACTGAGTTGAAATATCAATCTTTTTATATGAGAATTGATAATAGAGCAGGAGACGTTTGTATCGTAAATATCCATACTTTAGTATCGATCCGCACATCACTACCTTACACACAAAAGTGGAGGGAAAAAGACAGGGAAGACATATAGTTAAATATACTGTAGCGTCCAAAAACGTTTTCCCTCACAGGTCAGATTTTCTGTATCTTTGGGGCTCACACGTGACACAGTGGTCTAGGTCGCTGCCCCACAGCACAGCTATATGAAACATATTAATGACTATCCTAATAAAGGTTATGCACATGGATTCAAAAGACAGAGCAGAATAGTTCAATAGATGGTATAGTGGAAATTGGGCTGTGGATAGATGACACGGTAACCATTACTTAATATGCAAAAAGTTTAGGCACCCCTGACAATTTCCATGATTTTCATTTATACATATTTGGGTGTTTTGGATCAGCAATTTCATTTTGATCTATCAAATAACTGAAGGACAGAGTAATATTTCAGTAGTGAAATTAGGTTTATTGGATGAACAGAAAATGTGCAATATGCATCAAAACAAAATTAGACAGGTGCATAAATTTGGGAACCCCAACAGAAATATCACATCCCAATTTAATTGAGCCTACTTTAGCAGATGCTTTCTATAGCCTGTAATATGTCTGGATTCTGGATTACAATATTTTGGACCATTCCTCCATGCAAAACCTCTCCAGGTCAGTTAGGTTTGATGGTTGCCGAACATGGACAGCCCACAGTAGATTTTAAGCAGTGTTTTGGGTTGTCTCATTGAAATATCCTGCCCCGGTTTAACTTCATCTTTGTGACTGATTCCTCTACATTATTCTCAAATATCTGCTGATATTTAGTGGAATCCATGCAACCCTCAACTTTAACAAGATTTCCAGTACCGGAACTGGCCACACAGCCCCACAGCATAATGAAACCTCCACCAAATTTTACTGTGGGTAGCAAGGGTTTGTCTTGAAACCTTGTGTTCTTTCGCTGCCATGCATAATGACCCTTGTTATGACCAAATTACTCCAGCTTTGTTTCATCAGTCCACAGCACCTTTTTCCAAAATGAAGCTTCATTCCAAATGTGCGTTTGCACACCTCAAGCGACTTTTTGGGCGTGTGTGCAGAAAAGGCTTCTTCCGCATCACTCTCCCATACAGCTTCTCATTGTGCAAAGTTTACTGAATTGTTGAACGATGCACAGTGACACCATCTGCAGCAAGATGAAGTTGTAGGTCTTTGGAGGTGGTCTGTGGGCTGTTTTCACCATTCTTTGCCTTTTGTTCTCCGATATTTTACTAGGCCTGTCACTTCTGGCCTTAACAAGAACTGTGCCTGTGGTCTTCCATTTTCTCACTATGTTCCTCATAGTGGACACTGACAGCTTAAATCTCTGCGATTCAAGGCTTAATGAGCTCACCAAACCAATTGTGTGTTCCAATTAATCAGTGCTAGTTAGTTTCAGGTATTTAAATCAACACACTGACAAGGGTGCCTAAATGTATGCACCTGTCTAATTTAGTTTTGATTCATATAACACATTTTTGTCCAATTAACTTAATTTCACTACTGAAATATTACTGTGTCCTGCAGTTTTTTGATAGATCAATATGAAATAGCTGATCCAAACACCCAATTATTTACAAATGAAAATCATGGAAATTTTCACGGGTGCCTAAACTTTTGTTTTAATTAAGTTAAATCTATATATTTGTTTTTAATGCACAACCAGTAAAGCCTTAAGAAAAATAATTCTCTAGTCTACCAATAGTCAAAGTCAAAAGTCAAAGTGGTTTATTTATCATATGCATTGAACAACATACATCATCCTATGCAGAGAAATTCTTATTGACATGGCTCGGCGATTCTATGCAGTGGGCTTAAAAAAACAAGAATTACAACAATATAAGAATTTTAAAATAGGAATGACAATAGTAATAATAGTAGTAGTAATAATAATGATAATAATAAAACGCTATGTACTGAGCAGTGGTCTGGAAAATGTACAACAGTAGAAGCAGTAAACATTATAGAATTGGCATGGAAAATTGTTTTCAAAGGTGCAATATAGAATTTGATACAGTAATATTTTGGATGAGTGTGCTGGGGGCAACTGTATCTGTAATCTAGAATCTGAAACTTCTGAAATTTCAGTGTAAACTTTAGACATTTATTTCCTTTCATAAATAATTTGCCTAAACTTGGCTATTAGTCCACATAAAATTAGTTCTCAATAATGTTTTTTTAGTTTTAGTGCAATTCAGTTGCCTGGTTTTACACACTTTCGTGCGGACCGAGACAAATCTCTCTGGCAAAACGAGATGAGAAGGAATGTGTTTCTACATCAACAATGGCTGGGGAAATTACAAATCAGTTATTCTACAGTACTGTTCTCCTTCCCTGGAATATTTTTTATTAACTGCAAGCCCTTCTACAACCCGCAGAAATTCACACTGATCATTGTGGTTGGTCTTTACATTCTACCGAGCGCTGACATGCATGATGCACAACGGCAGCTAGCCAACCAGATACTTGAACACCTTAGTTATTGTTCTGGGTGACTTTAACAAAGGTAATTTAAGCCAAAAACTCCCCAAATAAACTATCTATTAAAATCCTGACTAGAGAGGAAAACAGTCTGAATCCCTGTTAAACTACAGTGGCCCGTACTGCTCTGGGTCTCTCAGATCATGTCATGTTCCACCTGATACCCATATACAGGCAAACACTAAAACTAGCAAAGCCTTTTGTTCTACAGTCAAAGATGTGGAGCAGTGAAGCAACATATGCTCCTCGTGCGTGTCTGGACTGCACTGATTGGGGCATGTTCAGGTCTGTCACCAACAGCCTGGATAAGTATTCAGACGTTGTAACATCTTACATCAGTTTCTGTGAGGAAAGCTGCATACTGATACAGAGTAGGGTGAGTTACAACAATGACAAACCCTGGTTCATGGCTAAGCTCAGACATCTGCATGTGGCAAAAGAGGAAGTGTTCAGGAGTCGGGACAGATATTTCTACAGAATGCTTTGGGCTTCCTTTAGATCACTAACTACAAGCCTAAAGCCCCCAACTCCATCAAGGATCTGCACCTTGCCAATGACCTGAACGACTCCTACTGCAGATTTGAAAGACAAAGGGACATTCCTGACAACATCCCTCCTGCCTTTGTTGAGGACACAACACAATCACCCATCTCAATCACCACCAACCCTGCCAGTAGACCGACCCTCTCTGTCTTGGAGAGAGACATCAACAGACATCAACAGACTCTGTCTCTCAGTCCACACTGAAGCACTGTGCAGACCAGCTGTCTGCAATGTTCACTGAAAGTTTTTACATCTCACTGGAGACATGCCATGTTTCAGCATGCTTCAAATCCTCCATCATTTTACTCCCCAAAAAGACAAAGATCAATGGACTTAATGACTTTTTCCAAGTTTAACCACGGTCACAGTTTCAGACAGACAGCCTTCTACTGTAATTTAAAGTAATAACCATTCTATTGTGATCCTATTGTGATCCTATATTATATATATATATATATATATATATATATATTTGTTTTCTAATCATCTCATATCAATTAACACAAGCATTTTTTCCCAATAGTATATTGAACTTCATCAGCAATAATGGGGGTCCAAAAAGCCCTGGCTTTACTAGCATTAATCAACTGAAATGCATTGGTTTGTGCCTGTGGGGGCGTGTGTGTGTTCCCATTTCTGTCCATCCGTGACTGTTTGTGTGTGCATGTGTGTATTGTCATTTATGTCCATCTGTGCTCATAGTCTTTACTGACTTAATGGCGGTTTGAGTGAGTGACATGTCTAAGACTACCATTGTTATGCTATAGTAATAGTTTATTACTCCGGGAGGTTGTTCATGCGTTGTGTATGCCATCCGTGAAGGTAAAGTATATACTCAGAAGTGTCTGTGTGTGTGAATGCTGCCGTGAAGGTAAATCACATTTTTCCACTCTTTATCTCTTCATCGTTTACTTTATCCTTCAGAGCATGAAAAGCACCTTGATTTGCATTCGGCAGCAGCGGAGTGCCATGTGGACTTGGAAACTTCTTTGTCAGAGAGCCAGGCTGGCTCTTGAGTCTTGGAAGAGGGTGGGGGGGCGTGGTGCAGTGGGACAGATTGAAGGGAGAGAGAGAAAGGGACGCTTGCACTCCCAGAAGCCATTAATGCGTGATTCACCCCGCTCCTCACTATTTGAACAAATCAACCTGTCGTCCGTCTCTCTCGCCATTTCTTTCGAGTCCATCTCGGCTTTTCCCCTTTTCTCTCATTGGGACCCCATAGTTTCACTCAATTTTTTTCTTGCCTTCTCTTTCTGTCTCTCACACACTGCTGCACAGATTTTTGAAATATGACAGGTTTTGATAACAGGGGTAGCCATTGTGCAACCTGTCAATCCTGATTTGTACGTAGATCATTTTCTCTCTTTTTTGTGTGTAGGAGGTGTCTGTCCATTGTTTCTGGCAATATATTTATTATCCATCATTGATTTGAATATCATCTATTCTTCAGTTATGAAAACAACAATTAAAGGGAAATTCAGTCTGAACTTGATTTCCACAAGGTCCATAATTCCAAGCGGTCTTAGTGCCCACCCCCTGTTTAAACGGGTCAACACCTGGCACATGGACCACAGCACAACTCCGGAGAGCTTGAAGCTAGAAAGTGATTGGTATTTATTAAGTTTGATTTGTAGTCATCATGCACGTGTGTTGTTCTGTACCTGGTTGCAGAAATTACAGGTACGCACAAAAAGGAATGATCTTCCACACTTTGCTGCCAGAGATATTCAGTGACGCAGGCAGTGGTTAGTAGCCATGAATAACCTTCAACCATGTCAGCATACTTGTTGCAAAATAGAAAAATGTCAGGGTGGCTTGAGAACTGTTAAAATAGTCTGATTGGAATGGTGTGGAGAAGTTTGACTTACCTATAAGTTTAACCCTCATTTACCCCATATTTACTGTTCACTTTGGAACAAAATTGTTTCACTCATTACCAACTACACTTATCTAGATTCTGAAATAAATTAATATATTTACACTACTACTGTTGTACAGACATGGTTTATATGCTCTACCTACTGCATACTCAGTCTTAGTATTACTGCACAGTAAAAACGTCTGTGTTAAATGAACACCCTAAGTGTTAAATTAACACTCTTCAGTGTCAATTTGGACCTATATAAACACTGAGAGTGTAAATTTAACACTTAGGGTGTTGATTTAACACAGCCATTTTTACTGTGTGTTTATATACTGTAAATACATAGGCATCCTGTTTCTCTTACCATCATCATCTGCAGTGCTTTATCCAGCTGTTGTTAACTTTTGGCACAATACATCCATTCACCTTGGCAGTAGGTGGGATGAAATTTGGGCCTTATGCACACCAATCAGATGCCCCAACACTATTTCAAGACACAATATTGATTCTCTATTTCCCATGATATTTCAACAGGTCTCCAATAGTTAATATTGTCTGTATAACACCAAGTCATTGAAACTTCAGGGATTTCAATCCGTCCAGTTAGGAAGCATAAGCTACTGTGAATAAATGTCACCTATTTTGGTGCAAAAGAAAGTGATAACAGGTGCACTGGAGAGGTAACAGCAATACAACCCCCAAAAAGGGGTAGGAGGTGGCCACAAACAATTGCTCTTCCCTTATACTTCCGGACTGATTCTTATTCAGTTTTGCGTTTTGTTAGTGTCCTTGGCCCTCATTTATCAAACATGCATAGAAACCAGCATAGATCTGAGTGCAGAAATCATCTTATGACAGGGCTCACGTGTGATTTACAAAACGTTTGTACCATTCCAATTCCAGTGTACAAATGAACGTGTGTTGAACAATCAGACGGTTGAAATCCATCCAAATTTAATTATCAAGCCCACATATTGTATATGCAAGAGTTAGAGCCATCGCCCTTAGAATTTACAACATGGATAAGTGGCATCTGGCAAAGAAAAGGAATTTCACTGAGCTAGAAATAGAGATTCTCAGGTCGAGGCCAACCGCTTGGTTTTATTTGGAAGCTTAAAATCAGGCATCAATGGATCAAGGAAAAATGCAGTGTTGACTGAGGTTACTAATGACTTACTAGTCATTGAAAGCGATAAATAAGAACCTGAAGTGCATTTCAAATAAATTAATTATTTTCACACAAAAATTCCACAATATTTTTTAAAGGATATTATACTGTATTAAAATAAAAAAATACCAAAATATGTCATCAAATATTTTCTGATAACAATGCTAAAGCCATTATTTTGTCCTTTGAAATTTCAATTCCACTACAGTATTTCTGTTTATGTTTTGGCCTGTGTGTTGTTGTCAACTGCCTATTTTGGCAAGCATACCTGTAAAAATGCAAACCCAGCGTGCTACAGCCAGGGAAGCAGCAAACAAATGAACAAGATCAACAGAGTTAGATTCTACCCAACCTAAAAATCCTATGCATATTTTTAAATGGTTGCATGACCGGAGACGTAGTAAAACACGGTTCGCTTGTCATGGTTGCTCTGATCTTGTTTGTCACGTTAGTTTCGAGTCTGGGGAGGAGGGGGTGGAGGGAGACGACTCTCTGGTATTTTAAATTGCAGTACCAATTTTAAAAGCTGGCTGTCAGTATTACATATTGGTCCTTTAAGTAGCTTTCTTACCCAAAGATAGAACTTACTATATTAGAAACACATAACTAGATCCTGTCTCCTTCGTAGAGCCCCCAATGGTGGCAATTCAATGGCACCCCATTCTCCAGCGCAATATTTTGGAGAACCCCACATGCCATAATTATGTTGCAGGCCTGCTCTGGGGTGTATAGCAGCGTCCACCCCCCCCCTCCCGCTGATCGAAGACAGAGCCACCTGCCCTTGAGCAAACCTATACATCTCTCCACTGTAGTTCGTGTGCGTGTGCCCACTGTTGAACCTGTGCTCAGGCTCGTTTGGGGATTTGCAAGCAGTGTTATAAGGTACTCTGTCATATTGCCCCACTGGTGGTAGATAGGAACATCTTGTTTCACGCCAACCGGGTCTCTGTTTAAGTCTACCTGCTGTCTCTTTTATTTAGTAAGCAGAGATTTTGGGTTTTGGGGGGTGGGTCTTTGTTTTGTTTATTGGTTTCTGTGTCATTGCCTTTGGCAATCTTATGTTTGTATGTATTATATAATCATTGGCTATGTGTACATATTGGAGGATTTGGGACATTATGTCTTCTGACCTTACCTTTTTTTGCGAGCTATTTGTATATTATTTCTAATGACAAGCATGTTAATAGTTGACTGCAGCAGAGCTGGGAGCCCTTCCACTGTCAAACTAATAACTTGGAATATTAAAGGCTGTAACAATCCAAATAAGAGATCCCGCGTTTTCTCACAATTAAAAAAGCTTAAGACTTATATAGCATTCCTGCAAGAGACACATCTACGAATTAAAGACCACCCAAGGCTACAAAATCCGAGATTTAACCAGATTTTCCACTCCAATTTTAATTCCAAAGCTAGAGGTGTGGCAATATTGATTAATAAGAGAATACATTTTTCTGCTTCCAGTGTGGTATCGGATAGCAATGGGAGGTACTTAATTTTAATTGGTTCCATTTGGAACACCCCTGTAATATTGGTCAATGTTTACGCTCCCAATTTTGATGATCCTGATTTTGCTAACAGGTTGCTGGGGAGGATTCCTCTGTCACACACACATCGATTGATATTCGCAGGAGACCTGAACTGTGTTATGGACCAGAACCTGGATCGCTTTAACCCCAGACCCATGCCTCCTTCTAAAATGTCAATGTCCATATTTGATTTCATGATCAAGAACGGTTGTACTGACCCCTGGAGGTTCCATAATCCACAGGCTCGTGAGTACTCTTTCTTTTCCCATGTTCATCATTCCTTCTCTCGGATCGACTACTTCTTTGTGGATCATTTCTTGCTCCCGAACGTGACCTCTTCTGAATATTTACCCATTGTGGTTTCTGACCATGGTCCTCTTGCAATTGAGTCAGCTCTATTAGGATAAACCCGTTCTCCTCCTCGCTGGAGGTTTAACTCTCTTCTCCTTTCTGACTCTAGTTTCTGTGACTGTATTACTTCTGCTATTGACAATTTTTCATACTCCAATCAGACCAACTCAACCCCCCCCCTCACTTTTATGGGAGACGCTCAAGGCTTATCTAAGAGGTGTTATCATATCTTATTCCTCTCACTTAAATAGAGCTCATAGGCTCAGATTGGAGGAACTTTCAAACAATATTTGTGATCTTGACCGTAACTATGCTCAGACGCCATCTCCAGAGCTATATAAACAAAGGTTGAATCTACAGACTGAATTCAACCTCCTATCCTCCAAGGATGCGGAACAGTTACTCTTGTATTCGCGGGCTAAATATTATGAACAAGGTGACAAGGCAAGCCGCCTGCTTGCACACCAATTAAATCGACGTGCTGCTACACGTCTAATTCCTCTAATTGAAGACTCTTCTAACTGTTTAATCTCAGATCCAGATGGGATAAACAATTCATTTAAAACATTTTATTCTTCACTTTATACATCCAAGTTCCCACCAGATACTGCTAACATGAATCGATTTTTGGAGGCGTTAGACACCCCTGTTGTTGCCTGCGAGACTGCAGATGATCTGGATTCCTCTCTGCACTGCAAAAAATGACTATCTCAATATAAGAAAAAAATAACTTTAATTGAGAAGATTCAGACTATAAACAAGTGAAATTAACTGCCAGTGGGGTAAGACAATTACACTTGGTAAGATTTCTTGAAATAAGAAAAAATATCTAGGCTCTAGAAAAGTGAGTAATCACTTGAAATAAGTGTTAAAACACTCAATCCAGGCACTCTTATTAAGTCAAAT